>JAVQJG010018375.1:0-23424 GCA_036024015.1 Craterocephalus amniculus | reverse complement strand
TCCCTTTTTCTTTTGTGGACAATAAATTATTTCTGTTGGTAAACTCCTGCTCTATTTTTCTGTTTATCCACTGGTCCCCACACTAATGGCCTGCTGTGAACTCTCGTAAATCTTACAATATGTTACTTCCATCTCTGATAAACCAAGGATGGCCAAATGCTATGCAAGCATTGCCTGGTAACGGCTACTAAATTTCGCAAGCTCCATATAGCCTGGTCAAGTGGGCTAATAGTTCTAACGTAGTTCGAGTCTCCCGAAAAATTGGGAGCCAATCAATTTTAAGCTTGTCCAAAGAGGCGTTCTCAATGCAGTGACGCACGCGACAGGCAGCAACACTGTCAACATTGCAAACATGGAACAGCGGCGAGCGTTTGACACAACAATAGACTCTGTTTTAAGCACATTAAACGGAAAGTTCTCTTTGAAATTTGAGCAACGAGTAGCCCTGGAGACATTTATTGGAGGGAAAGACGTTTCTTCCTTGCTCCCGACCGGCTTCGGTAAGAGTCTTATCTACTAGTTAGCCCCGCTGGCAACAGATATGTCAAAGGAAAGAGTGCTGTGATCTGATCGATCGCGAAAACAGGCATTTGAAGGAGGCGGGTCAACCATCCCTTCTGAGAAACTGTTGTCCTCAAGCTCTTGGCCAGACCAGTGCTCGCACTGAAGTCACGTTAGCCAGGCTAATGCAAGCATTCATAGTAGCTACATCTACCCCATGGGCATATTTCTATGTTTTCTAAAAGAAGATTTGCTTATATTTCTGCTCTGGATCATATTTCTCGCCTTCATTCCTCCTACTTCTTGCTATCATCCAATCCCACCGTTATTTCTCTTAACTTTTATACAGATGCTGGCTTTTTTACCAGCTGTGGTTTTTGCATCTTTACGTAGGCAGTTGCCTTCACTGCTGTCCTTTACGTCATCCTTCTGATTCTTTTATCGTCAGCCTAGCTAAGATTTTCCCTTTGACTCCATCATCACTCATTTTTTTCTTCTCTCTCAATTTTTTTCTGATCCTTGTTCTTCTCTCTCATTTCTCAATTTCTTTCAGTTGTCCTACCCTCTTTCCTTACCTAGTCAATCCACTGACATCTCTTCTTTGAGATCTGGGAGTAAAGAAATGCCAACACATACACAGATAAGGTAAACACAAATACGCACAACACACACACACAAACACACACACACACGCACACACACACACACAGATGCATGTTAATGGCCCAGAGGCAGGTCTGTCTGGGTCCAGCTTGCTCTCTGTTTATCGGCACCAAGGAGACTTTAGGAGACAAACACCATCTGTGGAGACATGTAGGACCTTCATTACAACACTGAGGAGTGTGTGTGATTGTGTGTGCGAGGATAGGTTTAAGTGCACGGTCCATCACAGCCTCTGAGCACGATCCGTCGCGACACTCACCGAGCGGCACGGCGCATGTGTGTAAATGGGAGTGTGCGTAAATGTGTGTAAGGGGAGTAGCTACAGCGGTTTTTGCCTCCGGCAGCCTCCCTAATGATCAGGCTGGCCATATGGTGTTGCCCCACTAACACACACCCACAAGTGCACAAACACACACATGCATGCACACTGGGGGATAGGGCTGATTTAATTCACAGCCTAGCAGGAGACCCAAAATTGAGATTAAGGTCAGATCTGTGCTCCTCGTGTGATGGACCTGAGGGGAGAGTCGTCCCTGAGCACTGACTGCAGGTTGACACTATGAAGGACTAAACTAATCATTGGAGGAAGTTTCACTCCGTTTCAAAATCACATTAAAAAAACATCACATGTTGTTGGCTCAAATGTCTGCAAGAGATTCAGCAGGTTCTTCCAATTCTGTTGACTGTAGCAACTAGAAATGTGGTGATTTAATAATGCTTGAGATTCAAAGACATCAAACATACAGCTCAGTGATACAGATGGAGATATTTACTCTCATCTCTTTAACTACTAATCTGAGCCCCACATGATATCAAAGATGAACCAAATTACTAATTTTACACCTTTGCAATCTTCCTTTCAAGCACTACATAACACGGATGAAAGCTTTAGCAGCAAAGCATGCAGGAATCAATATGTTACAGGATGTCAAAGCGTGGCTGTAAATGAGCGAGTAAATCACATTATTCCTCTGACGAGGCCACATAACATTTATAACTTCACAGATGGTAGCTGTGTCAGATTAAGTAATCATGGCCCTGCTGTGACTTGTGCTACATTCATGTCAAATGGGACTTACTGTAATTACCAGTTCCTGGCTTCTGATACATTGTCATCTAAATCATAAAAACTGTGAGGAAATATCTGAAAATTCTTGTTTGTAAAAGTCCAAACAAGTATAAAAAGGCTGTTGTCCAACTGAATGAACTGCTCTGATAATGGATTAATCCTGAGTGTTATCAGCCCTTTTTGATGACAGAGCGTTCTTGGTGTTGAATGTTGGTGAAACTATATTTCTTTATGTCTATATTTTCATATGTTAAGCAGAGCTTGTGGCTTGATTCTAGACTTTGTTGCCATCTTCTGTCTCTCGATGCCTGTTCATGAGGTAAATATGTTCATTAATAGAGTATGTGCTTATTAATATTAATATTAATATTAATAGCGGTAAGCCGGACTAACAATATGACAACAAATCAAAGTTAGAAACTCTCAGTATGCTCAGTGCATCTGAAAGTTCCTGACATGTCGTCTTAAGACCCTTTTACTGGCATACACACTGAAATGGCATGAACACAGGTATTCTTATGTCAACATAATAACATATTATCTCTGTACTGAAATACCTGTTCAACAATGCACTATATAGCTCATCCCCTTCATACATCTCTGACATCACTGTGTATGACCCCATCAGGTCCCTCAGGTCAGCAGATGCAGGTCTTCTAGTCGTTCCTAAAATCAGATCCAAGGCAGCGGAGGTTGCGTGTTCACTGGAATAAGCTGCTTGCTTAGGTTTAGGTTTAAAACCAAACTTTTCTCACAGGCTTTTTCTGAATACTGTGGTGTCTATGTTTGCTGATATGCACAAATCATATTGGATTTTATGTGCATTTTTCTAAGGTGTGTATGTGCTTATTTGTGTGTGAGTAAATGTATGTCAAGGGACATGCTTCATCTTTATTTTTTAGTGTAAAGCGCATTGTGTTTACTTGTAATGAAATGTGCTATATAAATAGGCTAAATTACCGTTGTAAAGTAATACAAACATACTAAAAGAAACACAGGGTGCACGCGACGCCTGTTCATGTACACTTTCCTTACATGCATTCGTTGTACTGCTTTCTGCATTTGGCAAGCATTTCCTCTGGACAGCAATCATTTTCAAGTTTGCACAAGTCTGAATGTAGTTCCTGTGGTTGCTCCATGTTTCCTCTAGTAATCCACAGAATTACATGTGGGGTTAGCTGCTGATTCAGAGCTGGCCGTGAATGTGAGCTTGCATGGTTGTCTGTTACACTTAAAGGACGGTGATCGCACCTCTTGCCCCCCGTCAGCAGGGATAAGCTCCATATCGTGACCCTGAACAGGATAAAGCTGTTATAGCCATAATCATGGCCCCTAATGTTAAGTCTGTTTAAGCTTATAAGATGAAGGGTCCAGAGAGTACTCAAAAACCTGTTAAAGAGGACAAAGAAAAAAGATTCTCTCTTTAATTTACTGTATCGATTAAATATGTCTGTAAATTATTCTGTTTCCATTTCATCGTTTTTTGTTTTGGTAATATAAAGAGAAATTTGGAAGCAGAATCAAAGAGCGTGTTCGTAAACTTTACTCTAACTGTTTGAGCCATTTTACCAGCAGGCCAGAAGATGGCTAATTACAGGAATTTAAGATGAAATTGGCGCTGATGATTTCATGCAATCAGCTCATGTGGTACAAATGATTATGTAAATATTCCACATGTACAACAATCATGTTTATCGTCAGGGCTCTGACCTCATTGCCTTCTCACTCCCTGCAGAGCTTCCCTTTGGGAAGGATGATGTGAAATTCCCTCCAAGTGCGAAATGTAGATTCAGAGCTTATGTTGGAGGCAGCAGTCAGCGGGACAGCTTTCTGCTAAGCGCTGTGGTGGCACAATCAAGTGCAGCAATGAGCAGAGTACCGAGGAGCTTAAACCCCCCCATCATATTTTTAAAAAGGTGCGTCTAGAGTGCACTCAAGTTAGCGAGGAAACCTTACTTAAATATAAAACTTATTACTCATGTTGAACAGCTGGTGTTTGGATCATGGTCCAGGTTACTTTTAGCCGGATCCCGTCATTCCTCATTATTATCGCCATCAGCACCTTTTCGTAGAGTAACAGCACTCCTGGTCAGTCACACTCACTCCCTTACTATCAGCCAGCCTCACTGCAGCGGTAGGTGTTTGTTCGTGCCTACTTAACCCCGAGGCAACACTTAACTGAAAAGCTGAACTCAGCAGAATTGAAAGAAAAAAAAAAAGCTTCTTGATCTCATTACTAGACGCTCTTAGTTCGGCAAATTTTCCACAAAGAGGACCAAAAGGATCCAGAAAACACGACGGGCGACAAAAGCTGCTGCGTCTAATCAGCTTTAGGGCAAGGAAGTGGGGGTGGAGAGTGGTAATCTAAACCACCCCACCGTATTATAATTCCAACAAACACCAAATAAAGCTGAAATGAATGCAGGAAATTTCTGTCGTGTGTGTGTCTTTCCCCTGTAATTGTGCTGGTTGGAGCCACTGTTTATATTTGGACAGAAGGTCACTGGTCCTTCAACACCTGTCAGCATCAACAACAAACTGTGGTCGTAATGTGCAACACACACACAAACACACGCAGCTGAAGTCAAGGTGAAGGTGCAGCTGTTATCAGAGGATAAAACCTTCAGCGCACTTTACAGCTCATCAAATCTCAGACTGCAGCTTTAACTCTATCAGGAGTTGGATTCTTTCCCTCCATTGACCTTAAAGTACACATATATACTAGATACATCCCCAATATCAGCAGGTCTACATGGAATGGAAACGCCTCTAGCCATGAAACAAATTGCCAAACTGGTAAAGCAACCTTGAACTTGATTAGCTCACAGTATGCACAAGATTTCTCCCTGTGGATTCGTCCCTGCTTCTTTTCCAGCACACGTGCACGCTTACCAGCATGTTAGAGATGCTGCAATACACATGAAACAGAGTGATGGCCGCAGCATTGCACACCAGCAACTATCACACCATTTTCCAACCAACACGACAGAAGTTTAATGACAAAAAGCCAAACAATTTGTCCCTTTTTCTGCTGCAAGTTTAGTCACCAGATATCTGAGTAAAACAGCCAATAATCCAAGCATTTAATGAGAGCGCGTCTAAGTATCGACTGCGGCTGCTTGCTGTTGGTGGGTACATTGCGACATTGTGCAGGATGTTTTCAAGGCTTAAAATGCACCGAATTTGAGGGGAAAAAGGCTTTCTGTCAGATTATGGTAGACTGTGTGGTAACTCAATTATTCATGACAGATTTTTGTATGGGCCTCCAGTTTTCTGCTGTTATTATATGGAAATGTATGATTATTTAATCACAAACAGAACAAGTCATCATTCATTCATCTTTCTCGTAGAAATGAAAATAAACAAAGCACTTAAAAAACACACTGCAACAAAGTACACCTAAATATAAATATGTACATGGTAGATGTTCTGTTCTCATCAAACAATCAAACAAAATAAACAAAATTAGCATCAAGGCCATGATTTATTTTATGATTATTAATTACTGTCACAGAATTTTTGCACATTAACTTCTGATTTAGGGCCAATAACGTGGTTATGTGATGGAAGAAACTGAATCATAAAGGTGCTGGTGAATCACTGTATTCTTCGCAAGTAATAGTTATAGTTGAAGAAAAGAATAGTGATCTTATATGACAAAGTTAGACTGCTTTTATCTGGATTTTGACTGATAATGTGGTGGTGCATATTGACAGACCTAGTGGAGGCAGGAACATATCATTCGTAGCAGTTTATCATGCATAAAAAAAATTGAAGTGATGCGCTACAAAGTTCCTGCACTCAAGAACAAAATCCAATAACTTGGAAAGCCGGAGAAGGTAAGAAGTTTAGCCAGTATTTTTATGCATATTACTAAATGTAACTAAATGTTATAACATATCTAATTAGATAAGTGGAAGGATTTTTTTATGAGGCCAAAACAATGGCTAAAACAGATTTCTTTTTGATGGGTGGTAGATATTCAAAAACATGTTTAAGCCAAATATATATCTTTCTTACACTCACAGTGCTGACTCAGCTGGGATTAGATCTTCTTCTTCTTCTTAGTTAATCCCATAAACATCCGCCACCTACCTGCCTGTAAGGAAGCTTTAAGAGGATATTTGAGCTAAGACAGATCATTCTCCTCATCTTGGCCTGTGGTCTCACAAGTTGTACCGACTGATTGGTTGTTTTTAAAATGGCTAAACACAGAAAAGGAGTCGGGGGGGGTTGGGTTACGAATCTGTGTTTGGGAGGGAATCAGCAGAAGTTTGCAATTTAGCACCACTAAATCCCATGTAGTGCCATCTTAAATCTTGCAGGGATCAGTCTGGCTAAATAAATGCTAAATCAGGACATTTTAAGGAACATTTGCACATTGGAGAGACAGACAGGATAAAAACAGCTACTTTCAAACAAAATAAATATCACAGAAATGATCAATTAAAGGAAATTTTAAGATCAAAAAGTCTCAAATAAGTGGGTGTTCAAGAGTTAGGTGGCTTTATGACGTCAGCTTATTGTGTGAAAAATTTACGGAACAATAATAATATGTTTTTAAAATCAACCCCTCTCCAGCCATGCAGAAGGAAGCAATGGCATTACATTTCCAAGGGAAGTAAATATGATATGATTTGTTACAGACCTGACCTACCATTATTTAATACTATCTCATAACAACTTAATTTTTATGTCATTAGTCCACAAAGAAAATGTTTTCTTGGGAAAGGAAAATGTACAGGGATTTTGTACATTCTAAGTATTTGGCAAATTCCCTAAGCCAGCACAATATTTCTAATTGTGTATTTCACTGTTTTATGCCAGTGGAAACTTTAGCACATTCTCAATTAGACTGCATCTCATTTGTTCATAAATTAATTAGAATGAAATATATCTGAATGTAAGTAATAAACTGGGAAAGTTTCTTAATATTTTATAACATTTTTGAGAGTGAATGGTGACTATTATTTAGAATCTATTATTCAGAACATATTTTGCAAGTTCAATAAATGTTTCTCTCTTTTTTAAATCGTTTTCTTTTAAGAGATTTTCTATAATAAATTATTTATACTACTTGACTTCTTACAGTAAATCATTTCATATTTTGAAATATCTGTGAATTTATTTACTTGTAGGATATCTGTCCCATGTATAATTTGTGCATTTTAGCATTTAATTTGAGTATAACTCCTTTAAATTCTTAAATGTTCACCTAAAGCATGATTTTTGGGATAAAAGACTTGTTGTGGACCAGTTCCTTTATTGGATTACTATTACCAGACCCATGCTGATGGAATGGGACAGCTTTTGTTGCAGTATCATGTGCTACTAGATATGGTTTCAAAGATAGAGGGTCAGAAGTAAGTGTTTACTGAATCTACAGTTGTGATTATTACCCAGAATGGTTTACGACATTCAAATTGTAAGAATCTTAACTTTACAATGGTGTATAACATGTTTAGGTATATGGAGGGTAGACTGCGTAAAATTCATATTTATTTGTCACATCTGGCCCGGGACCTCTGGTACCAATATCTGTAGGCATGTAATTTAACAAATAACAAAACAAATATGTCATATTGTAAGATTTTAAAATGAATGATGAAATTGTTGCATTTGTGTGGCAAAAAAATAAAGAATAAAAAATGAATATGACAATATCAAAAATGTTATCTGCTGGATCTTCTTTTATTAGATTTAATATTTCATAAGAGGTGTTTGTTATGGCCAACATGTGTCAGTCTTAAAAAATGTTTTCAGTGTCATCTCCATTGCAACTTAATTAGTGATAACTATACACATGACCAACAAAATCCAAGACTGTCATTGGTCTTTCCTTGTACATTTAGCAAAGACACTGGGTGCATCATTAGTGTAAATCACATCACCAACTGTAACGCCACCCTGACTTTATGAGTCATATGTTTCTGAGTCATTTGTGATATATATAAACTCTTTTATCGCTGATTCATTGAAGCACTCAAACATTTGCTCTTCTTCCACCAGCCAACACGCGTATAGCTTGATGCTAAAGCCTTCATTTTATTTCGTCTTGAGCCAAGCAGTTCTTATTTATATTTTAAACAAAGACAGGATCCGGTCATTTCTGATGTCTGACAAAACTTTGAGAGAAAGTTTGGAGAAATTCGAGGATGGGAGATGAGTGATGTGAAGTATGGAGATCTGTAGATTGTGGAGTAAATCTGGAATAAGAAAGTGAGTCAGGGAGCAAATGAGTCCCTCTATATGAATGTGGATTCCAGTCAACGGGAAAAAATAAAGGTTAAAGATTAAAAAGGGAAAACAAATAATAGGATGTCACTCTACTTTCCTCTGAGCGAGGAAAACCTCAGAGACTTTGAGCCGACGCCAACAACCGCCATTAGGAAAGAGAAAGAGAGAGAGAGAGACAGAGAGACAAAGAGAGAAAGAAAAAGACAGCCTTTTTGTTTTTCCTGATATTTTTGTCTTTTCTGCCTCCTATTGCTTATTGGTTTAGAGCGGAGGAGGAGGAATGAGGGACAAACACAAACAAAGAGACAAACATCAAAACTGTCGACCTCAAGGGAGCAGCAGCGCTCGCTAACGAGCTGTGACAGCGTGAGCAGAAGAGGGAGAGGAGGGGAGAAAACAAGGAGAGGTGGCAAGAAGAGAGGACAGAAAAGAAGAGAAATTGGCAAAAAATATTTTAAATAATGGTAGTGCATAATAAAAGAAAATAGAAAAATATAAACTCTATAATGCTTCAGGGCCCCTAAAATTATACCAGGAACCGACCAGGATAGAAATAACTCTAGTACCTTCTATTATAAACCAGAAACGTACAAAAATGGTACATAACGTAATTCCAAAGCTCATTCAGAGTAAAACCTAGTTTCCCATTCTGACACACTTGCAGTAAACCATCCTCTCAAGCTTAATTAGCCACATATAATTAACCCAACCTTTCACCTTTCAATTCTTTGGAAGATGCAAGCTGACTTAATCAGTTTACGCAGCATCACTTTAGGCAGTCCATTAAGCAAAAATGCACATCCATTATGTAAACCCTAAATACGATAAAACATTACTGTAGTTTAGCTGCTGCCTCAGGCTTCATAGTACTGTATATTCAAACTGCATGCAGTGTAGATTACAGGCATGTAACATGTTATCTTCACCAAAAACTGGGCATTTAATTTGGAATTTAAATTTCATTTGAAAAGAGACAAAGGTGTAATTTATTTCTCAAACTGTTTGCCTTAATAAGAGTCTGTAGTCAGCCAGAGATGTGTTTATAAACCTTATAAACTGCATCTGTATCTGAGGGAATTGGGTTCTGAACCCATGCTATAAGTTGCTGATCTAGCTGGACCAGACTGTCGAAACATACAAGATTGTTCGGCTCAGAAAATGTGGCTTAAAAAACAACATACACAAAAGGGAAACCACTGTAGACAGGCCTGAAATTATGGAAAGAGGAAATGCATAAAAGGAAAGAGGAAAGGGAGGAAAAGGAGAAATGGAAATTATAAATAAAAATAAGAAATGAAGAGAAATGACACAATGAGAGAGGAGAAATAAGTGTGTTGATTCAAAAAAACTGAGAAACAGCAGAAGAAGAAACAGTTGATGCCATCTCAAAATTCCCTCTGTGACAGACTTTACATGAGACTTCCATCTGTCTGAGGTTCACATGAAATTAGATCAGAGATCTCACACTCCAGTCCTCAAAGGTCACTGCTCTGCAGGTTTTAGATGTTTCCCTGCTTCAACACTTCTAACTGGAATGACTGGGTCATTGCACTGGACCTGAAGACAGGCTGTTGTTCATTTAATTGGAGTCAGGTGTTGGGTAAGGGAAACACGGAGGAGTTGAGATTTCTGAATTAGACAGAAACTGAATTCACTCTACCACCAGCAGAAGCAACAAATGTAGATCCCAGAATGAAAGGAAACCAGCCAGATTTAGACTGACCTTCATCCTCGTCGTTTGCAGTGACGGTGATGAGGACGAAGCCGACTTCCTTGTCTTCCTCCACGCTCACCTCGTACACCGGCTGGGCAAAAGCTGGGGCGTTGTCATTGACATCAGTGATGAAGATCCTGACGTAAGCCGTGTCTGAGTGGAGACAAAACCGACTTTAGTAAACTCATCTAATCGCAAAGAAAACCCATAATTTCATTTTAGCAGAGATTCTGTTTGCTTTGATTTCCAGCATGAACAAGAAACAAACAAAAAAAAAGCTGAGTGCAGTAACAGCCCATTTTCAAGATGCAAGAAAAATAAGAGGAAAACACAACGTGTTTTCTCCAAAAGCTAAAGTCTTCCTCATCTGTTCATGACTAAACTTTCCAGACTGATTCTGCAGCTTTTGTGTTACAAAACTGAGTCATGAGTGCTGCTTTTCTCAAACTCAGTCTTTTTACAGTCTGTTAAAGGTGGGCCTTGACTGCATCCATTCTATTTGTAATGCATACAGAGGGCATGGCAGGTCAAAGTTGATGTCCCTCACATGGGAATCACAAAACCTGACAGATATATGTGTAAAGAAAAACTAATTCTCAGTCCTACTCGAACGTCGGTGTCCTGCAGGATCTAGAAGTTTCCCTGCTGCAACATATCTTTTTCAGACTTGTGAAGAGCTTGATGTCACACTCTAATATTTACCCACTAATTTGACTCAGATGGGTTGCAGCAGGAGGGACACAAGCCCTTGAGGACCAGGATTGAAGGTCCCTGCAGAATATTACGAAAAAACCCACTAATGTGACGGTACGGTATCAGTATAAATGAGTAATTACATAACAATGGCATAAACAGTCAGGGAACCAGTATGAAAGGAAAATTATTCTAAAAATATGATTCTGAAATGATTCTGGTTGTGTGTGTGTGTGTGTGTGTTACCTGTGTTTGGCTGGCCTTGCTGTCCTGGTCGGGCCGACTCTGAACCGTCCTGTGACTGAACCTCGATCAGGTAGGAAGCTTTTTGCTCTCGGTCAAAAGAGGCCCGCGTGACGATGACACCGCTACTTGACTCGATGCTAAAGAACTGAGAGTCGCCGCTCTCATCCCTCAAGATGGCATAGTGGATCTGAGGAAGATGGAGACAGAAGCTGAAGAAAAGGAGAAAGAAAAATGGACCCGTGCTGAGCGTGACTGCTTCTCACCATCCCATGCAGTCCAGAGTCCAGGTCAGTGGCTGAAACCTGAGCCACAGATGTGCCGATCTGTGCGCCTTCAGGAACCGTGGCTTCGTAGGTGGATGACAGGAAGAAGGGAACGTTGTCGTTGACGTCTGACAGCAGAAATAAAAGGTACAGCAGCAATTAAAAACACGGTTTGTTTTCTGAAACGCCATCATCTTTGCTGCTGGCAGAAGAACAAAAACTTGGATTGTGAACTGACAGAGGAAGAAAGGACAAACCGGCAAGAAATGGACAAAAGCAGAAAGAAAATAACAGAAAACAAAGACAGAAAGTTTTGCAGATTTTACAACATTCACACCAGTAGATGAGCTTTAGCGGTAAAAATGAAGTCCAGGAAAATGAATAAAACATAAACGTCTATGTTGTGAAGTCCGTCAGAAAGTGAAGTTGGACTCTGTTTCCCCTCACTAATGCAAATTGAGTTAGTAGTGAGGAATTATCCTCCAAACACCCCGAAGGGCCCATAAAGCAGCTTGTCAGCTCACTTCCAAGCGCTGCTAAGCCAATTACAGCGTCCAGTGTGGGTTTGTTCAAAGCCAATCAAAGTCAGGAAGTGTTTTCTCCTCTTTTTCTCTCTCCAACCCCCCCACAGATGCTGATTGGGAAATGAGTCACCGTTAAAATGAGGTAGCACGGAGCTCGCACCACCAGTCATTGCTGTTTTCTTCTTCTGTGTTTCTGCCAATGACAACCGGGGATACGGACTGCACCTCATTACCCTCTTGCTTTATCATTTTCAGAGCCGTCGCTCATTACGGCTGCGTTTCCTTTCCCTCTTTTCCTGCGCTCATCAAAGTTAAATGGTGACGTTTTACATGCAAGGGAATAAGCTATTGGTTTTAAATAGCTCAAATCAAAGACATGAAGAGTTCAGGCGCTGTGGCTTCAAATCAAAACTTTAACTGAAATGCATATGTCTGGGGTAATATGAGGAGAAAATCTGTACATGTCCCGTGTGTAGAGACATAATGAAATTAGAGAATGTTATCATCCCAGCACTGATACAGACTCTTCCCCATCTTACCCGTTACGTTGACGTAGACCGTGGTGAAGGAGGCGAGCGGCACGGCAGCGACGTTCTGCACGCGCACTCTCAGTGTGAAGAAGCGCGTTGTCTCGTAGTCGAGGTTTTCTGCCACCAGGATGGAGGCGGAGCCGTCCGCCCGGTTTGGTTTGATGTAGAAGCGTACGGGCATGTTGGTCTCTGGCACCTGGCCCTCCTCTAGGTTGTAGGTCACCCGGGGATCCCCGAGGGGAGACGTCGCCTTCACAGTCTGATGAAAGAGACAAGAGGAGAGGAGTTAGCAGTCAGCTAAACAAGATTTATGCTTTTACTACATGATTTATTGAAAAATACTAACACCTGAGCAGGAGAAAAATAAGAGAGAGGGTAAAATAAACTGGTAGCTTCCTACAGTATGTCTTTGAGCTTTGCCCGGATGTTTATTTGTAAATTTAATATAATGAATAATATCTCTATTTTTCTCTTTTTTTTTTAAAATTTTTTCTTATTTGTTATGTGTGTATTGTTTGTAGTATTTTTTACATCGTATCATATCATTTATTTCATTTTATTTTCATTTTCTTTCTTATTCTTGTGTAATACTTGCATTACTTACAGAATTTAGCTGTTTGTAGAATTCTGTGTCAAAGATGAATAAATTTGGTGAATCCTGAGAGTTTTGAATCATTAAATGACATTAACATTACTCTGTGTTTCATAAAAACACAGGACATGGACTAAAACAGAAATCGACAAATAATAAATGAGTACTGGAGAAAATCCTGTAGATCAGCAAGTAAAATGAAGGTTCATTGCTAAATGAATGGATACGAATGTTTATTGTAGTTTTTAAACTTCAAAGTGTGCATTGGATGAGAGTAATGTTCCTCAATCTGCAGGCGCATGTCTTGACTGCCTTACAGTTTCTGCTATAGGGCCACAGGTGTGAAAGGTGATGAGCTGGGTGAGTGGGGTATTAATGACCTTGGTGGATTTGCTGATGTAGAGTGAATGTGCAATGTTTTCCAGATCGAACCATTTTTTTTCTGTTTCTTGTCCACTGTTAATAGAATTTCTCAAACTTATTTTCTGTGTTGCACATATGGCCTGGGCACTTCAGAAGTCCTGTACTCTCTTGTTGAAGCCAGCAGTAGCCATATATTCAAGATTCTTAGGAAACTTTCAATCTACACTCTTTATAGATCTTTGTTATATTTTCTGAAGTCAGAAATAAACTCCTTAGTCCTCTGCATAGTTCTCTGCATCGGGTTATAATCACTTAGCACCACTCTGACAGCCCCTCTGTCACGCCCTTGCAAACGGACTCATCTCCCACTTTGTGATGGGCCCAACAATCTATATATGTACACATGTATACACATATACATAGATATATATGTATTCATTTTAAACATCAAGTTTTTGGAAAGCACAGAACACACAATCCGCCAAAGAGGACTCTGTACTGGTTCGTGATGACATCATGCTATCACACAGCTGTTAGTGTCAAAGGCAAGGTCATTCATCTTTACAAGGGCTCTACTGGCCTCCTGATCTATAAACCATAACACACAAAAAAGACACTCCTAAATACACAACAAAATTTCAAAGAATGCAGCATTTTAAGGGTCTCAGCAGCAGCTCAGTCCTTCTATGGAAATGAAGCACTCAAGAAGAAACCTCAAAACCTTTTCCAAGATACCTAAAAAGGTTCCAGTTTCTGTTTTGTTTGTGCTTCTCTTTGTTTGATTTATTTCTTTTCTTCTTTTAATTTAGTTTTGTGGAAATATGCCTTTGGAGCAGTGTCTGTGTGTAAAGCATTTTGACCTGAACATCCATCAGTAGAATAACTTTTAAGACTCATGTTATTCTCTTGGCAGTAGATAAAGCTGACCTCTGAGTCTGTGTGCGTGTGTCTATGTGCTTTTATTACTCACGAATACTCTGCGGCATTGCTAGAGCCTGCATCCATTATGGGGACAAAAGCCTAAAGATTGGTTTAAGGTTGGATTGTGGTCAGGCTACAAACATAATTTACTCTACAGGGATCAATATAATGCCCTCTAGAGTGGCATAAACACAACTGTGAGTGTGTATATGTGTGTGTATGTCTGTGGGAGACAGCTTTTAAGATCTCTGTCCTTCAAAAACATACACTTAACCTTGTTATGGAAGGAATGGGTTTTCCACTACTGAGTAATACAAACTTACATTAGGGGGTATGACCTGGTCCGCACACATACAGATAGTTTTCTGTATCATTAATTCTCTATAATATTTAATATTATTTGTGGTAAGCTTTTGTTAACACATTTGTCATCAGAGTTATGTTGTTTTCAGGCTGTAGGACTTAATTTTATCTTTCAATATAAAGCCGATTAAAAGTGTCATGACTTGTCTGATTAACAGGAGGGTAAGGTTTGAACTACTTTTTAAATATCGTCATGCACAGGATGATGAGACACAGAAGACAAATCAAGAGGGTCTCTTCTAATCCACCGATGATCAAAACCTTGCTAATGTTGCTGTCTTGGTCTCATGCACCTTATCTGCAGGAGTAAAACTAAAGTCTCAGCACCTTTGCAAAGTATGTGTGCTTGAACTCAAGGAAAGCAATTAATCTGAAGCTGAACTTGCCATGCCTTGCTTCCAGAAGCAGTTTAGAGAAGCTAAACAACATCCAGAAGTCAACACAGTATACCAGCACCAACATCCAACTGGGATTATATCAGCGCTGGCTCCTTCTGTCCCTATTTCTCTGCTCAGCTAAATGTTACATAAGAAAGAAAGTGATCTCCACAGTCAGTTTGTATGAAGCAGAACAGGCCGTGAATTTTTAGCCCTCATCTACCCAACTTCTACCTGATAAGTATGAAAGGGGCTACAATCTTCACAGGAAAATGACTGGGCACAGAAAGCTGTAGAGCATCACTCAAACTTGATCACTGGACTACGGACAGGAATGTGAGAAGCGCCTGATGCATAATACCTGCTAAGCTGAATCAGACTTTCTTACTCATAACAACAACAACCGTCAATTCTTTGCCGTTGCACACAGCGGTCAGGCACAGTTGGTTATTCAGCATCAATGTGCTTTCAAGCCAATATAAAATCATTTGACCTCTTTGGGCATGGCTAGACTAGCTTAGCACAAAGAATGGAAGCTGGGGGAAACTGTTAGCATAGCAAGAAGAGAGAGAGACATCAAGATCTGTGACCTCTGAACAACATTGAATGTTGTCGTCATTTCCACCACAGGCAAGACATTTCCTCTGAGTGGTAGAAACGCTGCCGCTTTAAACAACAAAGCCCTCTCAGGCCGCCCTTTCCCACTGACCCAAGCAGCCCTCACGTCTGCGTTAACCACTACACATTATGACAGTCATCAAAACACAGAGAACACACAGAATTTGATTTTATCTAAACAGATTCACAAAAGAATTTTAAAAACTCTGTATTACTAAACTAATCATTTTTTCTTTCCCTGCCAGTGGGGGATATTTACATGTCATTAACCCTTATAAAAGTGACGATCATCTCTCATTTCCATTGTTTTGTCTTATTTTCTCTTATAAATCTGAAATGATTTCTTAAAGCATATTCGTCTGCCCAGTTAATAGCGATCCAGTTTCCAGGTGAGGAGTCGTGTCAGGACACGTAGATGCAGCGCGGCTCAGCCTGCAGCAGGCAGAGGCAGCGGAGCGTATGGAATCATCGCTAATGAGAAATCATCTCATTAGACATCGCTGCAGTGTGCTGATGCTAAGCTGATCAGTGTCTGCCATCTTCTCTCACACAGATTAATGCCTGCGGAGATATGATGCTCAGCTGGTGTTGCTGGTGTGGCTGGTGCTGGGACTGAAGCAGCAGCTGGGATACAGATCCTTCTGTCAGATTTATGTTAACAATAAGCGGCCAGCAGGATGGGGAGGAGTTAATGAGGTTAACACATTTTCTGTAACTTCGGTTTTTCTGGATTCTTAGATGATTTACATAAGATCTTAGATAAATAACATTTCTTCCTCATCAAAGTGCCTTGTTTATCTGCTTGTGTGTGGCTTTAATGAACATAGTTAATCAATGTGCTGACGTCATTTCCAAATGCTTCTTTGTAAACTGACAACATAGTCCTGAGTGGGGGAGGGGGTGGGGGTGATGATGAGACAAATCACATTATCGAGCCCTATCACATTGATGTTTAAAGGCTGCCTACAGCTTTGCTGCACTTCAGTGTATGATTTGTAAAGTACAAAGGAAACAGAGGGTTGATTATAAGCTGCCGCTGGGCATTGACTATAGATTTTTTTGTCTTGCCTTGTCTGGCATTATAGCAAATAGAAGGATGATATGGCTACTGTGTTGTGTTTTTCTCATTTAACTGTTCACAAAAATGTAAAAAAACAAACAAACAATGGATTGTTAAACATTTGTTAAAAAAATCAGATTTTGACAGAAATCTGCAAAATTGAAGAATCGTAGGAATCACAATTTAAATCGAATCGGCACCCAAACAAATTGTAAAAGAGGAAAGCTCATCGTCCCAGTCCTACAATCAGCTACATCCAGCATTCTGGAAAAGAGGCAGCGGAGGCAACATCATTGTTGTGTCACAGCATGATGCTTGCTGTTTAAGCAGCAGATGAAGTCTCTCTCCTGCTCATGCATGTTCTCCATATGCATGTGTGGTTTCTCTCCATTTAGATACCCTGCTGCCACAGACAGCCTAAACATATGTTTGTTAGGTAAACCGGTGTTTCTAAACCTATCCAACCCCGCTTCTTGTCTGATAGCGGCAGGGATAAGCTCCAGCCCATGTTTTCTGACTCTGTTTTCACCTACAGTATGTGAATTTATCTGTTTCCTGCCCTGACCCTGTCTCTGGTTCTTCAATGCTTTTTTTAAAACTCAAATGTGGAGCTATAACAATTTCCTACTTGTTAAAGTCACCTGGATCTATATTTTTGCCCATTTTTCCTTCTTACTCTACAATAGTCGTAAGATTTGACTGATCTCTCTCTCTCTCTGCGTACTCTGTCCCTTTCCTTGGCAGGAGCCGCTGTAATGAACTAATCTATGGTTTTCACCTTTCCTGTCACTGGTGTAAATTTTCTGGCTGATCAGTGCACATTCTGCTTTAACACGGCCGAACTGACAATATAGTTATTCTCATTTGCATAATTCTCTTATAAAATGAACAAAAGTGCAGGTTAATGGCAGCAGCTGTGCTGGGAGCTTGGCTATCGGGACATTTAAAATGAGTGATCACAGAGAAAGTTTGCTGCCCCATCTGCCAGGTGGCGATTGGATCATCTATCTGCATCCTTTGATAATGACAATATGAAAAATGCAAACACTGTTTCACACCTCTTCAACCTTTGCCCTTGAGATTTATTATCCACAAGGCCAGAGATAATTTTTTTTGCATGGAAACTGAGTTGTGTTGTGCATTTTAACTGATGCAATCATTTTAAACACATCAGACATACGTCTCTTTGTCCAAGGATGACCTGCCTGAATTAAAATAGACATGACTAAAATGTAACAGTGGGGAAGCAGCAGTTACATTTTCATGTTTTATCGGTGGATAAATGAAAAGCATACTTATAAAAGCCTTTTTGTTGCCAAATATTAGAGGTATCCATGACAACCACAAAAGACATAACAGGATGAGGAAAAATCAGGAGGAAGTTAGCTGATGGGGAGAACATAATGACATGAGTGGGAGACGACTACGGCTTATTGATATGGAGATTTAACGGCAGCTTCCACCTCTGCAGCGTCTCCCTCCCTCTACTTCGTTAACAATGTGATTAACAGACCTTATTAAGACTGCTAAATTTAAAACAACAGTTCTTCCTCAGTGCAATTACCACAGCGGAGAAGAAGAAGAAGGAAGAGGAGAAGACATTTCAGCCCAGAGGAGTTATTCATTTTCACTTTTTGGAAAATAATACATAGTAATAAGCCCAACTTTGTGGTGAATCACTGTGCTAAACTAGATTTCTGAAGAGCTGCCAGATTGTTGTGGACGTCCGCTTATCAGCACATATTAATAATGCTCTTTGCTCTTTTCAAGGATGCAAAATGCTGTGCCAGCTAATTTCTTTGCAGTATCCTTTACCTTTCTAACCTTTTGTTGCCCTCAGCCAAACTTTTATAAGAAGAGTTTTTTCCATCAACATTTTTTTTTTACATTCAACAAAAACTACACTAATAATTCATAATCTCTCTGCCTTCAGATGCATTAGATAAATAATTAAAAATGTTAATGATTCCTTCAAGTAAAACCTTTTCTGACAAAATAACTTCTCAAATGGTTTAGTTTCAATAAACGTTTAAATATCTTGATCCGTAGCAAAAAGAAAAAAAAATATCCCCCAAATTAATAAAAGATTTGCTTATTAAAACTTTCATCTTCCATTAATTACCTAACACGACCTCGGGTTTTTCTGTGTTCCTGTTTATGAAACTATAATTAAAGTAGTTTTAAATATCTCCACCTCCTGCAGCTGGAACTCACTCCTTACACACAGACTCTTTAGTGCATATAAAGGAGGTCATATGGAAATACTTTTTTCAAAGGATCAAACCAGTTTATTTAATGTTAATCACTTAACTTACCACTCCTGCTGTATTAGTTACGTAAAGTCTTCAATGTAAGACTTCTACTTCTAGCTCTTTCAGGTTTCTACTGTTCTGTATTGTGGTCCTTTTTCTTAAATAAGTAATCTTAATTCATCAATTTAATAATCATACATTTAGAAAAAAGCTGACATTCAGCAGTCAGGGGGAATGTGATGAAAACACCGACTCAATTTCTATCAACTGATTGAAAAAAAAACAACACATTTTGTTTTATATCTTGCCTTTTGTCAACAAATCCCATGAAAAGACCAAAATCAACAGTGTTATAGTTTGTCTTATAACTATTTCTTTCTCCTGCATTTGACTCCCCCTCCACCCACCATCTCCCTCTGCCTCCATCACACCATCTCTGTCAGGTTAAACACAGTAATTAAACGTCTGTTTTTCGGAGGTGATGAGAGTCCATTGTGACGCTCCGACAGCAGGTGTAATTTTCTCCCTCTCCTCAATCATCCCTGACAGATGGAGCTGTGGGTGGAACAACCTCCAATCACCATCATCATCACCAACATTTTCAGGCTTTTCTGCGAAAGATGCGGGGTCTAAAAGAACCACAGCCACAACGCTGAAACACACGACAACACACTCGCACACACCCTACAACTATTTGAAAACTCACTAACCTCCATGAAATCGAGCAGCTGGAGGGTGAAAACTCCTCCACTTTCTAACCCAATGGCTTTGGAAAAAAGTGCAAATTAGGATGGAGGGATCAAAAGGGGGAGGAAAAAAAAATCACCGCAGGTCTACAAGAAGTCTGTTTTGTGTGTTTTGGTTGCAGCGAGTCAGGTGAGGCAGACTCGGGGCGGGTTCATTGTTTGCTCGACAGAAACTGTTTGGTGCTGCATTAAACGTGCTGACACAGAGACAGAGAAAGAGGGAGGGATGGATGAGAGGAAAAGGGAGGAGAGAGCAAGATGAAGAGGAAGAAAGCATGTTTTTCGGCCTCCTCAGGGCGTTGTGCACAGGCGTGAAGAAGATAAATGAAAGAAAGCTCCTTCATTTCTGCAGGATGACAACTGTGTTTAGATATTCCTCTTTATACAAGTCTGCTTCTTCACCAACCACGCCACCTTAAAGCTCCGCATATAATCAGAAAATAGGTCTGAGCTTTAATTTGCAAATTTACAACTTTCAGACAAACTAATACAATTGAGATCTTTTTAAAAGAAGTCTGCCTACATGGCTCATTCTTATGTTTCCTTGCAATTACATTAAGTCTTTAAGATCTATTAAGGTCTATTTATTTACAGTCTTTACCTGTCGCCACCATCAGACTAATGTAAAAACAGAGAATTCATTGTTGAGGCTGTTAAATAATGAAAGTCAGGAAGCTTTGCAGAGCCAGGTACAAGTGCTGCCAACCACGTTCAAAGAAAAGCAGCTAAAGCCTGCAGGAAAAGATGCTAAATGTCAACAGACAACATCATGCGTGAATTAGAATTTTCTTCATGTCATCAAATTGTATTCCCTTTCTGCCTACTTTTAGCTGGTGTCAGCTCTTTATATCTGTTTGCTTCTATACTCTGTACTCTGTACATTATGTTTTAAAATAGCTTAATCCAAAAGAAAGAAGGGGGAGAAAAATGCTCACCTCATACACAGTCATGTGGAAAAAAAGAGGTCGGAATCCAACAATTGCAACCACAAATGAACATTAAAGCAAGTCTTTGTTTATTTATTAATTTATCTATCAGAATTTAAGTCACAATACGGAACCAAGGAAAAAACCAAGTACACTTTTACTTCTAATTACCAAAAGGCAGATGCTGCTAATCAGATGGAAACATAAGATGACCACCAACAAGAGCAACACTTTCTATAAAAGCTAAATCTTTGGTAGTTTGCAGGTTTGGATCATACAGGTGTGTTGGAAACCAAACACACAGCATGGCAAGATAATGTGAGAATGTTAGAATCATTGAAAAGTTCAGACATGCTTGAAGAAAACAACCAACAAAGCAAAAACTTTAAATTCCAAATTAGATAGAAAACGAAGAATATACAGTAACATCACTAACTCACCACTATCTTGGCGTCTCTGACAGTGTTTTCCGGCACGGTGACCCAGTACTCGGACTGCTCCCAGTGCGGTGGCTGGTTGTGGACATTGGTGATGATGACGGTCAGATCCACGGAGCTGCTGCGCTTCCCTCCGTCCGACGCCACAATCTGCTGGTTGATCCTGGACGTCTGCAGGAGGATATACAGTAATCAACAAAGTTTAAAATAAAAAGAGCCTTTCATTCAGAGCTGCTTTCTTTATAGTTTTCCTCTTACCATTCTGAAGGAACCCATCACTTTGACATTTTGTGAAACATGCTGCAAAGACTATATAAATGTGATCTTGATGTTTGAGTTAATGTTAATGTTAAAGTGGTTGCTCAGCGGTCATGAAACAGTAGAACAGTAAGAAAAGAAAATAATGAAATGTTAATCTTTAGGTTTGTTTGTTCGAGTCAAAAGAGAAATAATCTTTTACTGAATTATTGACTGAGGAGTTGTTTGAAAGTAAGTTAAGACGAGAAGAAAAATAGAGGCGAGACGGCAGAAGAAGAGCAGTTGGCATCATTTATGGCAGACATTTGTTTAACAGATAAAATCATTGTGGATTTTTATCTCGACTAGAAGGAAGATCCATTTAGAAATAGATGACAGGCATTTAAAATGTAAGATAGCGGTGCGTTTGATGCAACTTTTCCTCTTTTTGGAGAAGAAATAGCAAACAGCTGCTGCCACTGGCATTACAGCCTGGAACCCATAGTACGCTGACATCATCCGGACAACCCTGTATACAGACACAGCACTGATATGAAAGATCTGATAAGCACAGAAGATTGTGGTGAGATGAGAAAAATATTTGAAAAGGGAAGAGATCCTGGAGATGTTTCAGCTCTTTAGTAAAATAAACTATGTTTTAGAGAGATGGATGAAGTACTGCAGTGAGATTATTTTCAGAAGATAAATCTTTTTGTATGATGCCAGCAGTGGGGACATTTCCGCAGGATGTTGTAGGATTTGTCAGAACAAATGGTCCTCGCATATACTGACTGTATGCTGTAGCATTCATGAATACAGACTAGTGATATCAGCGCATAGTTGCAGAGAAAATGACACAGACACTGATCTGAGAAGACAAAGTGTCTCCCTGCAATATGGACTGACCTCTAAAGAAATTCAGCGCACACAAGAAGGAAGATCAAACGACATGCTTCTCTTTGGAGAGGGCTGACATGAGGTGAATAGGATCTGCGTGAAGCTGTGAGGGAACTGCTGCTGCTACTGACCTGTGAAATGGGGTGGTTGACATAAATCCAGCCGGTGCTGGGGTTAATGTGCAGGTAAGCTGGCTTTTGATTGGACAGTGAGTAGGTGATGGCCGCGTTGCTCCCCTGGTCATCATCGTGTGCCGCCGCTCGCAAGAAACTAGTCCCGACTGGAGTGTCCTCCCTCAGGAAGTCTAAAAACAACAGATTAATAAGGCAGGTGATGAACTGCTGCAACAGATACTACATGTTGTCCACCAGGCTTGCACCATCTGCAAAACCATATTCTGACTTGAACTCGTGACTAAACCATCGACTGAATTTCATTAAATTTGACTGAACGCAGTACCATCATGTTCTGTGATGGTAAGCAGATATTATTATAATGGGAACACAGCGTTGTGATGTGTCAGCAGTGTGTCACCTCATTTTGTCATTTCTGGGTCTCACTCTGCAAAGTGAACTGATTCATTTTTAAATTTATGAATATAACCTCCAATCCTGCTGACTGTGATATGTGTCAGTGCTGATCAGACAACAAAAACAACAAGCGGAGAGGAGGTCGGCTGCTGCATTTCACTACTGCGTTTCAAGCATTATGTTCATAATAATGTCCTTTTCTCACATGCGTGGGTCTCGGTGGGTACGTTTTGTCTGAACAATCACATTAGATCCTACTGAGTCTGTCGAAGTTACAGTACACAGCAACAGTCCGCTGTATCCTCTGTTTGTGAAACCTTCCAACCTGTAAAGCACCCCTCTTTTAAACAGCTGGAGGGAAATGAGGATCACAACTGTTTCCATACTGGAAGAGTCGTCGTTTTCAAGTCTATATGCTACAAAGAGGAAGGAGTGCTGGTGGGATGGAGCAGCTCAGTGATGTGCAATCAACCATGAGCTTTTGTGCGATTTGAGAAGGAAACCAACATACAGCAACACAACTTGGCAACTTCCATTTTCTTTAGGTTGTAACCATAGACTGTAAAAAGAATGGACAAACCCTTAAACCACGTGACCCATAGGATTCTATTGAGCTGAAGTGATGCACATTGGGCGTTTCCTTCCTCCGCCATCTTGTCACCGTC
>JAVQJG010018356.1:0-18407 GCA_036024015.1 Craterocephalus amniculus | reverse complement strand
ATACGTCTAAGATAAACCTTTCCAAAATGTTCTCATATCAGGATTTTTATCATGGTCTCAAGATCTCCCTTTTACTATGAATTGAACAATTGAACAATAGAATGACTGATGCTAAATGTCCTACTAGAGTTTTAAAGATGGGTTTTGATTCAACAACTTTTGCCGATGTCTGACACTGCTGTAGTTGGTCAATAGACTGATAGTACCAGCCCCAAGAATAGCTCCAAATAATTCATAGAGAGGTATAAAAAAGCTCAGAATAATTAGGCAGTGTCTGGGTCTGTTGCTGCAGGCCTAAAGGAGAGACTGAATAAGGCTGTTAGCCAGTAGTGCAAAGCAGATCAAAGGCTGTAAATCTCTATAAGGACAGACACTGGACTTAGTTTCCAAAAAGATGAATTCCTGGTTGGCACACTACTAGTAATCAGGCAGAGTTTAATTCAGTTTAGGGTCCCCAGGTTCCTCCCACATTCCAACAACATGTGTGTCAAAGGTACATTGTGTAACTTCCGGCCATTAGGGGGCTAAATCTGTAACTTCCCACAGGCAGCATGGCACTGTTGCAAAATAAAAGCCCTCAGACACCGTGTTCACCCTCTGTTCTGATTTGACAAACTTTTAAGGAAGAAGTAGCATGCAGCACAGGCCACTGTGTTTTATGGCTGTAAAGCAAAGCGCTGCAGGTCACATGATCCATGAGAGGCAGATCTGCTCATGCAAAATTCCGACATGCACCAAACACTGTACTGACCCCATAAATCAACAGTTATTACTCATATTAGGCTGATGTTTGGGTAAAAAGTTTAATTTAGGGGGAAATTAAAGGTTTAGACCTTTTAGTGGCCAAAAGTTACACGCTATCCCTTTAAGTTAAATGGTTTAAGCCAGCATGACTGATTGTGTTGTTCACGTCTGTGTTGGGCCTGTGGTGCACTGGTGTAGCCAACCTTTTGCCTGTTGGTGAATTTGGACCAAGCAGATATAGATAATAAATGTATGCATTTCACTCCAATTAATTTCACTTTGGTTACATGCCAACAAATTTCAACTAAAATATGATTGAAATCATGAGAGACAGTATGATGATTAAAGAAAGCAATCTAAAAGTAATGATTGCTGTGCTCTGTGTGCTTTTTGAACAGAACTATACACACTCATGATATTGCAATCACAATACATCAATACAAAATCAGTGAATCCTGGTCAATTCTGCACGTACTTACTATTTCGGCCAAGTCAGGGGAATGGTTCAGTGGAGAGGGACAGTTCATTTATCAGTTAAAGCTGTTACTGAATGCTTGCAGTTAAATGTGAACATGTATCTCACATTTTTTGGATATTATAATGCATTTTCTTATGCAGACCATAGCAGGCATTGCATGGCAGATTACTCATTACAAGTAAAAGTAACTTGTGACTTGACTTGGATTTGCAAAGAAAGACCTGTGAACATCTCTGTTTACTGGTGTTTCTGCATCTTAACAAATGTCCCTTCATATGACTCCAAAAGTACAGTATATCTCTGCAACCTTGTTTTTGCTTTTATATCCGTAATCAGTTTTAATCTGAGAGATTTTCAAGAATTCTAGATAGAAACTGCAAATGAGGACGTCGCAGTTCAGGTTAGAGTAGCTTTCTAGTTTTATAGTGAAAGATTTTATGAAAAATAAACAGCAAAGGAAGGAGGCAGGGATTCTCTCTATTAGCCTGTTTTGTCTAACTGACATGTTTTTGTTGAGCATGCTAATAATGACTACGTTGGCTAGCAAAGTGGCAGTGGGTTGAACAAGCTGGATGACAGAATGAGCCACATATCATCAGGCATTACCATTATCAAGGAATTGTGTTGTGCATAGAACATCCACTTGATTTAAGCCGGTTGTTTAGATTCTTGTTTACTTCTTATCTGTACAAAGCTTTAAGCATTGTCCTGCAGCACTGGACACAGCACTCAAGTTTTTCTCTTTCGCTTGTTGTCTAAACCCTTCACCACGCACACACACACACCAACACACACATAAATAAATTCTTACCATGACCCTAAAACATTATCTTAACCTTAAACTATTTCTGATCTAGAGGTCCCTAAGTTGCAGGATGTCCCCATTATCTAGTCTCCTTTCACGTCTCTGGTCTCCATTATAACTTAAATTATGAACAGACACACACACACACACACACACACACGCATGCACGCACGCACGCACACACAGGTGAGGGAAGGCAACGTCGGCAAAATATTTCCGGCTAAGAAAATCTCGATTTTCAAAAAATTTAATCTACATTAATAGCAAATTCGATTTATCGATAATATCGATTTATTGCCTGGCCCTAACTTCAGCCATTTGACTTCAGCTGTGTTGGAGAAGGGGCGGTCTAAAAGTTGCTCTGGAGGACTTGGGTACCTCCGGCCTTCATCATGTCTAAATGACAAAATGCTGCCAAAATGTTAATTGTTCTCAATTTGTTCTCAATTAAGTAGTTGATGAGTCTATTTTGATTTTAGGGTTTAATGAAGATGTATCTCTGGCCTCCAGGAACAACAAAAGAAACTTGCATTAAATTGTGATTAATTCAAATATTTGAACATATCTGTGTGTTAAACTAAAATCAAGTCAGATTCCAGGGAGTTTTTTTTATAAACTCTTTTCCTTCTTATGAAGTCAGAGGGATCATGAACAGCCCTTATGACACTAAACTTTTATTTTATTATTTCTTGTCTTACCGTACATAGATATATTTGTCCTTATGGATTTATTATAGTTATTTTCATTGTTTTTGTTGTGGTTTTACAGTGGTTGGTATTATCACTATTACTCGTATTTATATTTCATAGTGGATGTCAGCTTGGGAGCGGCAGAATTTGGTGAAATTGTGTTAAAGTGGGATTCGGGTGGATCAGCTTGTAGGTTGTGTTGTATAACTGTGAATATAATAAAATGTTATTCATAATTTTTTTTTTCCCTTCTTTAGTGTGAAGCAGAGCATGACTCACACCACAAAAGTGGAAAAGGACACAAAACTAAAAAGTCTGGTCTTGGCTCCATGTTTGAGAGGCGCACAACTCCGAGGATGAGTAAACTGAAGGTGAGACTTTGTCATGTTTTTTGTGCTGCATCTGAAGGGCTGAAACAGATAAATGCTCCGTCGTGTCTCTTCTGATGTGATGGCAGGAGGTTCCCAGCCCTGAAGCTGAGGTGATTGTAAAAACGGCCAAGGATGGATGTGCAGAGGGTCTCGTTTATGGAGGAGGTGGAAGAGAGGGGATATTCATCAAGGAAGTGGTACCAGAGTCACCTGCTTCCAGAAGTCTGAAAGTGAAGGAAGGTAAGCTAGCAGCTACAACTTCAGATGACAGGAGAGTCTTTTCTGCACTCAGAAATGCAGAATTGCTGTCCCCCGGCTTTGTGAAAGGATTCTGCAATTGCAGACAGAAGCACCATTTTTTGCATGAAGGTTCCTTAGGCTCTGTTGTGGAATCTTATTCTAGGAGCCCTTGTCAAATATCTGTTTTAAATATAAAATTGTAAGACTATTAAAATCAATGAAATCAGTGAAATATGTGAAAATCTACCTAGTGGTTTTCAGACTATATGCATCATAAAACGAGCAAATTACTTTCAAATATGACTAAGTTGTGTTATTTTGACATTGCGATGAACAATGAACGTTAACAATAATGGTAAATGAACAGTAATGAACGATATGAAGGAACATGCAGCACAGTGTGAAACATATCACTGAGCTGATCACGCTCAATTCTGGCATCAGAAAAATAACTACTTTTTAAAGTTATTTTGTGAGAACAACTTAATGCTTAAATCTTAAGCTTAAGAGAGAGCTCCTTACATGAACATAGTCTTTTTTTTAAATCTGCTTATGTTGTGCAGTAATACAGGGTGTATAGCTACCAGGTGTCTTAATATTTTACATCCTTTTGGAAGTTTAACAATCAGTGGGCATATTCAGATCAGATTTACCGTAAGTATACAATAAAAATCAATTTATCACTCTTTTTTTTTTTTTATCTATTAATTTTCTTAAAACAAACAAACAAACAAACTGCTTTTGTGTTTTGTATGGATTTCACTAATATCTGTGTTGGGCTTCTAGGCTAAAATCCTTTATTATGTTCTAAGGAAGCGGCGTACAAAATTTTCTACAATGCTAACATAATCAGTTGACAGACCGAAGGTTTCTGAATTATTCTTGTCTTGTTCCTGCAGGCGATCAGCTTCTGAGCGCCACTGTGTATTTTGACAACGTATCTTATGAGGATGCTATCCAGATTCTGGAGCATGCTCAGGCGTACAAAGTGAAGCTTTGCCTGAAACGGAAACCAGACGTCACAGAGATAGACGCTGCCATCGAATCTGACGTTATCCATGTAACTCAAGTTTTTTGCTCGTTCTCTTTTTATTATGAGAGGAAAAACTGAATAGAAATGTAATATCTAATATTTGTGTTGCTCAACAGGAGGAGGAGATATATCCTGCAGACGGGAGGGAGCAGGGAAAGACCAAAAGACGGGGGGATGCCCGCATTTCATGGCCAAAGTTTCCCTCCTTTGGGAAAGGACGAAAATCCCGTTTTGCCAGGTCGCACAGTTCCTCAGAAGCAGACGAGCAGAGAAAACTCGAGCTAAGTCCGACAACAAGTGACACAGAGTCCCCTATAAAATCCCAGGATGCCCTTAAAGCCAAAAAGAAGCATAAAATAAAACTATCGGCTCTAACAAAGAGAGGCCGCGTAAGTTCATCTGAAGACCAGGACACAGACGCTCCGACAACAGGCCTGATCAGTGGCGACGTTCACCTGACGCAAGAATCAGATATGCTTTCACCTGAAAGCCTCGAAGGCCCCTCAGGAGAAATGCTAGAAGTCAACGTGGCTGAGGATTTGAAGGTAGAGGAAGAGTTGGGACCAGACGCAGGGAGTGTTCAACACAAGGTGGAGCTCATCAGCATTGACAGCACGCTGAAAACAGCAGATCTAACCGTGGCTCTGGCTGATCCCACAAATCCCTCTGATGGAAAGAAAAAGAAGAAAGAAAAGTCAGAATTAAAAATGAAAATATTGGGGAAGGATAAATCGCACAAGAAAGATGCAAAATCAAAAACCTCACCGAAGAGGTTAAAAGCTCTCGGGGCAAGTATTGAAAAAGAAGAACAGCCTGAGGCCGGAAAATCTGATATTATCAGGTCACAAACAGATAAACCAGGAGATCAAGCTGCTTTTGATGCGTCTACGACTAAACAGTCCACAACCGAGGATGTAAAAACCAGAGAAGATCCCTATGAGAGGCTGTCAAAAGGCCTTGTTTCCACAACACAGCTTCCCAAACGAGAGGACATTGAGATTCCAGGCATGGAGGACATGTCTAAAAGCAAAGCAAGCAAAGAAATCCCTGCTGATGTCACAGGACACTCAGATGAAAGTCAATCTGAAGCAGTACAGCTGTTGATTGATGTGAACAGTGTGAAAGAAGCAGTTTCTAAACTACCTGGATATAAGCTGCCTCAAGTGGACACATCTGGGGTTCCTATTCTTGAAGAAATTACCGTCATAGATGCAAATGCACAAAGAATATCTGTGAAAACACCAACTAAAGTGGCTGAACCCAGAGCAAAGCATGAAGCACCGTTAGCCAGCTTTGATGTAACGTCTCCAGAAATCTCCAAAGTTAAAGTACCAAAGATCCCCCCTGCTGATTTAACCGCAGAGGAACTTTTAGCCAAGACTGAGACCCAGAATGAGCAGGGACAGGAAACTAAGGCAAAGGAAATTGACAAAGAGGCTAAAACTGATGACCAAGGTGCGGATGCTACAAAAGAATCAAGCAAGAAATCAAAGAGGACAAAGATAACGATGCCGAGTTTTGGGATAACAACACCAGACATCAGAATACCTGACATCGGGATCGACTTGCCGAAACAAAACATCATCCCCCAAAAAGGTCCAAAAACTGAAACGAGGAAAGGGAAGAAGCAGACCGAAGAAAAAATACCAGGGGCCACCGAAGAGTTAATAGATGAGTCAGCTGACATTTCTTTTTCAGAGATTAGTGGAGAAAAAGATGTTGCAGCAGCTCCTTTAGACACTGATGAAAACGTGACCAGCAGAGATAAAGATGTAGACAGAGCTGAGGTTAAAACTCCTGAAAGAGAGGGAAAGGCAAGCAAGTTCACACTGCCACATGTGAGCATCTCTGTACCAAAAGTCAAAGGAACAAAAATCGATTTCAGCACAGCAAAGAAAGATGTTCCTGCTGCACCTGAAGTTCAGCTCCCAGATGGCCCTGAGATGGACGCAACTCTTGGAAGTGAAGCTGTTTGTACTTCGGAGCAAAAGATGGAGGCAGATGCACCTGAACTGGAAATCAAACCTCAGGAGACTCAAGGTGAACTCGATGGACAAGGAAGCAAACTGAAAATGCCGAAATTTGGAATCAAACTTCCAAAAATGAAAGGTCCTGAATTTGATCTTAACTTTTCAAAGAAAGATGAAGATGTTAAACTACCGGATGTTAAAGCTGAGATCCATGAAGCTGATGTTTCTCTCAGAAGAATAGATGTTTCTGCTCCAGAGCAAAAGATGGATGCATTCAAACCCGAAGCAGAAGTCAAACCTCTGAGTGTAGAAGGGGAACTTGATGGACATGGAAGCAAATTGAAAATGCCAAAGTTTGAAATCAAAATACCAAAAATTAAAAGCTCTGATTTTGAATTGAGTCTGTCAAGCAAAGATGGAGGTGACAAAATGTCAGAGACCCAAGCTGAGGTTCACATCCCAAAGGGCCCTGAGGTTGATGTTTCTCTACGAAGGGTTGACCTCGACATTTCAGAACAAAAAATAGATCTAGAAAAATCTGAAATTGAAATAAAAGGTTTGGAGTCGCAGAGTGAACTTCAGGGACAGGGAAGCAGGTTCAAGATGCCGAAGTTCGGGATGAAAATGCCTAAATTTAAAGGCCCTGACATTGATTTACATTTGTCAAAGAAAGATGGAGATGGCACTCTAACACAGGATGAAGCAGAGGTTCAAATCCCAGCAGAATATGAGGCTGATGTTATGCTTGGAAAACTAGATTTCACAATTCCAGATAAAAAAATGGAGGTAGAAGAAGCTGAACTGGAAATTAAACCTGTACAGGTAGGAGCTGATGTACAAGGAGGAAAATTCAAAATGCCAAAGTTTGGAATCAAAATGCCAAAAATGAAAGGTCCCGAACTTGAAATCGGCTTGTCAAAGAAAGATGCAGGAGCCACTCTCTCAGAGGCGAAAGCTGAAGCCCAACTACCAGAGACTGACGTTAGCATTGATGTTTCTGTCCCAGAGCCGAACATGTCAGCAGAAAAACCTGAACTGGAAATTAAACCTGTGCAGGCTGAGGTGGAAGCTGATGTACAAGGAGGAAAATTCAAATGCCAAAGTTTGGAATCAAAATGCCAAAAATAAAAGGTCCTGAACTTGAAATCAGCTTGTCAAAGAAAGATGGAGGAGTCACCCTCTCAGAGACGAAAGCTGAAGCCCAACTCTCAGAAACTCATCAGGTGGAGGTTGCCCTTGGAGGAGTAGATACTAATATTCTGGAGCAAAAGATGGATGTAGGTAAACCTGAACTTGAGATCAAACCTGTGCAGGCTGAGGTTGATGCTGATGTTCAAGGAGGAAAATTCAAAATGCCAAAGTTTGGGATTAAAATGCCCAAAATAAAAGGTCCTGAACTTGATATCACCTTGTCAAAGAAAGATGCAGGAGCCACTCTCTCAGAGGCGAAAGCTGAAGCCCAACTCCCAGAGACTGATGTTTGCAGTGATGTTTCTGTCCCAGAGCTAAAGATAACCGCAGAAAAACCTGAACTGGAAATCAAACCTGAGCAGACTGAAGGTGAACCTGACGGACGAGGACACAAATTCAAAATGCCAAAGCTGGGAATTTCAGTGCCTAAAGTAAAAGGACCTGAGGTAGATATCTCCAAGAAGGATGAAGACGTAACATGGCCGGAAGCTAACGGAAAAATCAGAATTACTGATGCTGAACTAAAGGAATCCTCAGCTAACGTAGAAATGAAAGCACCAGAAACACCAGATGTTACAGTAGGTTCACTTGATTTGAAAGGAAAAGCAGCTGAAGTTGATGAAAAGGCGACCAAGTTCAAAATGCCAAAATTTGGAATTTCACTTCCAAAACTAAAAGGTCCCGAAATGGATTTAAGCCTATCAAAGAAGGACATGGATGTTTCTTTGCCTGAAGCGGAAGCAGATGTGAAACTTCCTAATGTAAAGCAGGATGGCAGAACTTATGAGATTCCAGATATGCAGGAATCTGCATCAAAATTTAAGATCAAAACATTTGCAGTTCCAAAATTTCAGGCTGAAAGTCCAAAAATCTCTGTAGAAATATCTGATATGGACAAAGATTTCAAAATCGATGAATCAGGCATTATGGTACCAGAAGGAGGACTTGCAGTTGGCATTCAAGGACCAAGTGTTGAAGTTGAGACTACAGGAAGGGCGCTTGATGTTAAGGGAAGTATGTTTAAAATGCCACATCTGGGTTTTATTATGCCAAAAGTAAAAGGGCCTAAAATTGATCTATCAAATAAAGAAGTGGATACCTCATTACCTGAGGTGAAAGCTGATATTAAACTTCCAAAAGTTGATCTTGAAGAAGTTGATGTTTCAGTTGAAAAGACAGTGGAAGATGTTGAAAAACCCGAACTGGAACTGGAAATGCAGGCCCTGGAGATTGAGGGTCAACTTGATGGAGAAAAAGATAAGATTAAAATTCGAAAGTTTGGAATCAAAATGCCAAAAGTCAGAGGTCCTGAATTTCATTTTGGACTTTCAAAGAAGACAGGTGACATCCCAATACCAGAAGCAAAAGCAGACATCAATCTTCCTGATGCACCATCTTCAAAAGTAGAAATAAAAGCTCATGAGACTGAAGCTGCAGCTGATGATACATTTAAGATGCCAAGCATCAGTTTTTCTATGCCTAAGGTCAAACTACCTGATGCAAGTTTAAGCTTACCAAAGAAAGAAACAGAGGTCACACTGCCAGAGGCTGAAGCTGAGATGGAAATACCCGAGGTTTCTACAGTTGAAGTCAGCCTCGGAAAAGCAGAAGTTATGATACCAGAGGGAAAAGTGGAACCTGAAAAACCTGAAATACAAATCAAACCCATGCAGGCTCAAGTTAAATTTGAAGGACAGGGGGGGAGGTTCAAAATGCCTAAAGTAAAAGGTCCTCAAATTGACTTAAACCTTTCAAAGGGAGATACAGATGGGACACTTTCAGAAGCCAAGGCTGAGATCAAAATCCCCGATCTTGAATTCAAAGAACCTTCGGGAAAAGTGGAAATCAAGGCCCCTGAAATCAAAGATCAATTAAGTCTCGTGGAGCAGTCACCATCAAAGTTCAAACTACCAGCTTTCAAATTTCCTAAATTTAGAGGTGCTGTTAGTACAGATGCACCTGATCTGGACAAAGAAATAAAAATGGAAGAACAAACAATCAAAATACCAGAAGGCAGAGCTGAGGTTGACATTGAGGCACAGAAAATTGAGAGTGACGCTCCATCTCTCAGTGGGAAAGTTACAGGAACTGAAGGCGAAGGAAAAGAAAGCAAGTTCAAATTTCCAAAATTTGGAATATCGCTGCCAAGTGTTCAAGGGACTGAAAAAGATGTAAGCTTATCAAAGAAAGATGTAAAATTACCAAAGGGTAAAGCTGAAGTTAAACTCCCAGATGACCCTGAGGTTGATGTTAATCTTGGAAAAGTAGATACTCAAATTCCAGAGATTAGCATCGAGATGAAAAAATACGAAACAAAGCAGCTGCAGTCTGAAGGAGAACTTGACAGACAAGCTCTTAAGTTCAAAATGCCAACATTTGGAGGAGAAAAGCTGGAAGGACCTCAAACTGATTTCAGTTCATCAAAGAAAGATGTACAACTCGCACTACCAGAAGTCAAAGCAGAAGTCTGTCTTCCTGCAGTCGATATGAAAGAGCCTTCAGCTGTAATGGAAGTCAAAGCTGCTCATACTGAGCCTCAATCAACTGGCACGAAAGGCTCGCCATCCAAATTTAAATTGCCAACATTCAAATTTCCCAAGTTTGGCGTTGCAACACCAAGTGTCGGTGCTGAAGAAGCCAACACAGTAAAAGGAATCAAAATAGAAGGAGCTGATGTGAAGGCAAGCATGCCAAGTGTAGATGTTGATCTACCGGATGCTAAAGCAGAGGCCCATCTTCCAGATGTGGATGTCAAAGTGCCTTCAAGTAGCATTGTGATAGAGCAACAACAAGACTTTGAAGTTGATGCAAAATTGAAGAAATCAAGGTTCACAATGCCAAAATTTTCTTTTTCAAAACCAAGTGGTAAGGCTCCGGAAGTTGATGCCAGTTTTCCAGAAGTTGAACTCCCAGAAGGTAAAGTGGAAGTGAAAGTTGGAGAAGAAATGGCTATGGAGGCACCAGGAATCAAAATGCACAAGGAACTAAAGCCTGAAATAGAGTTAAGCTTATTGAAGAAAAGTGAAGATGTTGCGCTACCTGAAGCTGAAGTCAAACTCCCTGATGTTGAATTGAAAAAACCCATTATGGAAGTGGAAGCTAAAGCTCCTGAGATCAAAGTTATAACAAAGGCTATGGAAGGATCACCCTCAAAATTTAAGATGCCAACGTTTAAGTTACCAAAATTTGGACTTGGCACACCTAGTTCCTCAGTGGAAGTACCAGCTACAGATAAAAATGTTCATATAGATGGGACTGACTACAAGATTCCCGAAGAGGTTCTTGCAGTCACCATTGAAGGTTCTGGCTCCGACTTCAAAGCTCCATCAATAGAAATAAAAACTGTGGAACCTGAACTTGAAGGAAATGGAAGCAAGTTTAAACTTCCAAGTCTTGGTTTTTCAGCACCTCCAACCAAAGGAGCAGACGTTGATTTAAGCCTGCCAAAACCAGATGTAGATAAGACAATACCAGAAGATGAAGTTAAACATACCATTGCTGAAGCTCCTGAGATCAAAACTGTGACAAAGGACTCAGAGAAATCATCATTAAAATTCAAAATGCCATTATTCAAATTTCCAAAGTTTGGAGCTGGCACCCCAAGTGCAACCATAGAGGAACCTACATTGGACAAAGATGTTAAACTAGATGAAGCTGACAAAAAACTTCCTGAAGGGTCTCTGGCAGTTAATATTTCAGCACCTAGCATTGATATTGAAGGTCCAACTGTAGATTTGAAAATTACAGAAACTGAACTTGAAGGAAAAGGAAGTAAATTTAAACTTCCCAGTCTTGGTGTGTCTACGCCTCAAGTGAAAGGCCCAGACATTGATTTAAGCCTATCGAAGACAGATGTAGACTTGACAGTACCTGAAACCAAAGCTGAAGTAAAAATGTCTGCTGAAGTTGAAGCTAAAGTTTCTGAGATTAAAGTTATAACTAAGGAAACAGAAGGATCACCATCCAAATTTAAGATGCCGACATTCAAATTACCAAAATTTGGGATTGGTACTCCACGTTCAGCTTTGGAAAAAGATGTCAAAACAGAGATACCTGAGGAGATTCTAGCAGTTACCATCTCTGCACCCAGCATTGAAACCATAGACGCAACGTTAGAAATCAAATCTGGAGGAAATGAGCACAAAGGAAAAGAAAGCAAGTTCAAACTTCCAAGTCCTGGTGTGTCTGCACCTGAAGGCCCAGACATCGATTTAAGCCTGCTAAAGACAGATGAAGATGTGACCGTACCTGAAGTCATAGCCGAAGTCCAACTCCCTGATGTCAAACTAGGAAAACCCTCTATTGATGTGGAAGCTAAAGCTCCTGAGATCAAAGTTTCAACAAAGGAAACAAAAGGATCACCATCTAAATTTAAGATGCCAACATTCAAACTACCAAAGTTTGGGATTGGCACTTCAGGCTCCATTGCAGAGGTACCAGCTTTGGAAAAAGATGTAAAAACAGAGATACCCAAGGAGATTTTAGCAGTTACTGTCTCTGCGCCCAGCATTGAAACCAAAGAAGCAATGTTAGAAATCAAATCTGGAGGAATTGAACACGAAGGAAAAGAAAGCAAGTTCAAACTTCCAAGTCTTGGTATGTCTGTCCCTCAAGGCCCAGACTTTGATTTGAGTATGCCAAAAACAGATGTAGCTGTGACCTTACCTGAGTCCAAAGCCGAAGTTCAACTCCCTGATGTCAAACTGGGAAAACCTTCCCTTGATGTGGAAGACAAAGTGCCTGAGATCAAAGTTACAACAAAGGAAACAGAAGGATCACCATCTAAATTTAAGATGCCAACATTCAAACTACCAAAATTTGGGATTGGCACCTCAAGCTTCATTGTAGAGGTACCAGCTTTGGAAAAAGATGTCAAAACAGAGATACCCGAGGAGATTTTAGCAGTTACCGTCCCTGCACCCAGCATTAAAACCAAAGATGTAACATTAGAAATAAAATCTGGAGGAATTCAACATGAAGGAAAAGAAAGCCTTGGTGTGTCTGCACCTCAACTGAAGGGCCCAGAATTTGATTTAAGCCTGCCAAAGACAGATGTAGATTTGACCTCACCTGAGGCCAAAGCTGAAGCCCAACTCCCTGATGTCAAATTGGGAAAACCCTCCCTTGATGTAGAAGCCAAAGCTCCTGAGATCAAAGTTAAAACCAAGGAAATAGAAGGATCACCATCTAAATTTAAGATGCCGACATTCAAACTACCAAAATTTGGGATTGACGCTCCAAGCTCCAGTGTAGAGGTACCAGCTTTGGACAAAGATGTTAAAACAGAGATACCTGAAGAGATTCTTGTAGTTTCCAGCATGGAAGCTGAAGGTCCATCAGTGGATAATAAAACAAAAGGAACTGAACATGAAAGCAAAGGAAGCAAAGCACCACAAGCAAAAGGCCCAGATGCAGATTTAAGCCTAGCAAACACGGATGTAGACTTGACACAACCAGAGGTCCACGCTGAACTAAAGAAACCTGCTGTCGGAGTAGAAATTGAAGCTCCGGGATTTGATATTCAGGCAGGTATTACAGAAGGTTCACCATCAAAATTTAAATTGCCATCATTCAAAATGCCCAAATTTGGAGCCAGTGTGGAAATGCCTGATATGGACAAAAATATCAAAGTTGAGGAAACAAAGACTGAAGTCAAGGTTCCAGATGTTGAAATAAAAGAGCCTGCAGGATCTGTGGAGGGGGAAATCAAAGTGAGAAAGACAAGTTGGACTTTGCCAAGGTTTTCACTTTCAAAGACATACACGAAGGCCCCTGAGACCGACGTCAACCTTGAAGTTGAAGGCACCAAAATAGACGTACCTGCTGCAGATATGGACATCAAAGAAACCTCCTGTATTTCAATAGAAGAAGGAACTGCAACAGATGTCGATGCCAAACAGAAAAAAAGCAGGTTTTCATTACCCAGATTTTCCTTTTCAAAACAAGGTACAAAAGGACCTGATACAGAGAGCAGTCAGGTAAATGTTGATGTCTCTCTTTCAGAGGCGAAAGGAGACATTAAACAGCCGGACATCATGGTCAAGCCACCAGGATGCGAAACAGAATTAGATGGTGGGGAAAGCAAGTTTAAAATCCCAAAATTTGGCATTGCACTGCCGAAAGTGAAAGAAGTAGATATATCAAGGAAGGATGTTGATACCACACGCCCAGAAATCAAGCATGAAGTTCAACTTCCATGTGTTGAAATTAAAAAACCTTCTGCTGAAGTGGAAATTAAGGCTCAAGCAGAGAGAAATGAAGGCTCACCATCAAAATTTAAAATGCCAACCATAACATTTCCCAAATTTGGAGCTGTGACTCCACAACTCAGTGTGGAAGTACCTGATGTAAACAAAGAGGACTTTGACACTGGGAGCGTATCTGTGGTTGTAAAATCTACAGAAGGTGAACTGAAGAAAGATGTAGATGTTATGCTCCCAGAAACTAAACTCCCCACTGTTGATTTCAAAGAAGCTCCAGATACACCTACAGTTGAGGCTGAGGCTCAGCTGAAAAGACCATCTTGGGCTTTTCCAAAAATTTCCTTTTCCAAAACAGGCAGCAAAGCCACTGACACTGATATCAACCTTGAAACACCAAAAGTTGATGTAACAGCACCAGAGACCAAAGCAGAAATCAGTGTACCGGATACTGATGTCAAACCTTCAGTGGAACAGTTTCCTGCTGCAGAACTTGACACAAGCTTGAAGAAAAGTAAATTTTCACTTCCCAAGTTTTCCTTTTCAAAGGCAAGCAGTAAAGAACTTGACGTGAAGGTTGAGGCTCCACATGTTGATGTAGAAGTAAAAACTGAGCACCGAGAAGTTGAGCTCAGAGGTTCGGAGATGGAGGTCGAAGGTGACAGTAGAGTGAAAGGACCTGAAGTTGATCTGACTTCATCTCAGAAAGATGTAGACATAAAAGCAGATGTCAAAACCTCTGAAGGAGAAACTGATGGAAAAGGATCACCATTAAAATTCAAAATGCCAACAATGAAAATGCCAAAATTTGGCAGTGGATCTTATGATGTTACCACTGAAGAAAAGGTGTCTGAAACAGATCAAGCAAAACTTAAAGATGACGGTAGCTTCACCATCAAAGACGCAAATACAGATGATCAAAAAGATGCTACCAAAACAGCAAAATTAGATTCTGAAACACCCAAAACAGAAAGTGATGCTGCTGTTCACGGATCTCCAAGCAAATTCAAACTACCATCCTTCAAAATGCCAAGGTTAAGTTTTTCTAAACCTAAATCTAAAGATGAGGTCCTTCCTGACAATGAATTTAAAAAAGATCAACTGGAAATGGAGGCTGAACCAAAAACAGAGAGTAACTCATCAAAATCATCACTGATATCATTTGGCGAGATCCTCAAGGCCATTGATGTTGAATTTGATGTTCCAAACATTGACAAAGTCGAAGAAAATCTTGATACCTCGAAGGAAGTTCTTGAAACAGATGAAGCACCTGCAAAATTTTCAGATGCAAAGGAAAGAGAAGTAAAGTCCAAGCAAGAAGGTGTTAAAAGTCCTGAGAAGGCAGGTTGGTTTAAATTTCCAAAGTTTGGCCTGTCATCCCCATCAGAGACGCCCAAGATTCCTGAAAAAGATGAGCCAAAAGACGAAAAGAGCCCAGAAAGGGAAATGGGGGATGACGAAAGAAGTCCCACTGGTTCTGTCCAGTCATCAGAAGCCTTTGCTGATGTAAGCTCTACAATCGCAAGCGAACCTGTCGGCCTGTCCTTATCCTCCCCAACAAAGGTAACCGTCAAATACTCTGAGCCGACTACTGCTGTCGGGCCTGGAGACATCATAACCACAAGAACTGAGCTCATCTCAGATGTGCCCAACTTGCCTGAGAAAATCAACATTCCGTCATCTGGAGTTTCGTCATCTGAAGACACAATCAGGCTGGAATCTGGAAAAATACATGTCTTTACATCAAACATCCAAGCAACCCCAGAAACGCAGCAAGCCAAGCTACTCACTGCCATCCAGATCCAATCAGCCGGAGGCCTGGATGTAAAGTCCGAGGCAAAAGAAGCTGCTTTGTGGACTGTTGGAAACGTGCAAAGCGGCAAGAAAACTGAATTTGAGAGCCACTTAGTTCGTGAAATGTCGAGTGAAAGAAGTGAAAGCAAAGAAACAATCGTTATAACGAAACAAATAACACACGTATTGGAGAAATCTGAGCCCATCTCAGGAGAGACAGCTTCTTCGATACAACGGCTTAAACACTCTGTTCACACTGAGAAAATGAGGTTCTTTGATGAGGCAGAGAAGTGAAGTAAGATAATAATTACTCCATAAAAAGACTGATGGACCTTGGATCTGACATAAACTTCAAGACAAGGCATGTTGACGGAGTTCATTAACTGGTTAAACTTAAAGTCCAGGTGTGATCCTGATGTCACTCTGCATGTATTCTGAACTATAGAAAAACAGATTATTATAACAGGGGGAGACTACTACACATTCAATGTGACAAAGATGTTGATAAGCTGTGTAAATGGCTGCCTTTGCTACAACTTACATGTAAGCTTTGCCACGCTCTCACTTATGTTGCAGGGGGTTTTGCTGATCAAAACATATACACCTCTCTGTCAGTTTGTAGTTTTTAATGCGAAACATCAACAGACTTGCTTGTAATACTTCACAGGATGATCAACACTGGATTTGATTGGTAAAAAACTACTTTTTTTTAGACCATTGCAAGGATCAATGTCGCTGACATTCTAAATTATGTTTACAGTTATCTCACTGCAAAGCTTGCATCACCTGCAAAAGAGTAGAGCAGTATATCAGAGAATACTGAGTATGTACATGTGTTCATATGTTGTTGTTGCTGTAGCTGATATGTAAAGAGACTAAAGCAATGCAAAACTAAAATTCAATAAGTGCACTGCTGCAGATATATTTGTGATACTTTGCTATGTAGAAGCTAATTTGCTAAGATAAACACTTTGTCTGCCACACGTTTTTCTTTAATACCTCTGTAAAAATAGGAATATTAAACTGGCCGTGTAAATAGCTTTTAGAGGCCTTTGAGTTATTTTTGGTCACATCCTCTGTTTTGTATCCTGACAGGCTTTAACTAAACGTGTTTGCATAGGTATACACAATCAATAAATAAATATATAAATACTATTATCTGCCAAACTGTGTCTGAGGTTGATGATCAATGTGTGGCATGTTGTTTTTGATAGTTTTACCTTTCTTGACAATATAATTAGATTTTCAGTGGTTGTTTACTTTTTAGATAGATAGATAGATAGATAGATAGATAGATAGATAGATAGATAGATAGATAGATAGATAGATAGATAGATTATATCCCTTAAAGGAGCTATACCTGATATTATTTAAATCTTTCTAAGAAAAATGCTTTCTACACTGTATATTATGTGGTAAAAGGGGGAAGTCGGACTTACCCCCTTTAAGTCCATTAAAATGAACGACTCATTGATATGTACGAGTCCAGGCCATTTTAGTTAGTGTTGTGGCTAATGTTTAGCTTTGGCGTGATGCTCTTTCTTTGCCAGTGGGGTTAACTTCCATAACTTTTGGATTCCATAGGGGAATGCTCTCACTGGCTGATCGGAATCCGGAAGTTACAGAAGTTAACCCCATTGGCAGAGAAAGAGCATCAAGCCAAAGCTAAAAATTTGCTGCTTTCGCTAACTAAATTGGCCTGGATGTGCAATCAGTGAGGCATTCATTTTATGGACTTACCCCTTTTACCACATAATAGGCCTACCGTGTAGAAACCATTTTTCTGAGAAAGATTGAATAATATCCGGTATAGCTCCTTTAAATTTGTTTTTTTAGCTTGTAAAACCTAAATGAGTGAACCTTTCTCCAAAAATAAAAAATGTTTGATAACCTGGGACCTTCATCAAATGACTGAATAAGTAAAATCATCAGTAAAAATCAAATCAAATCAAATACATATATAGCTTTTGAATTTAGATCTAATGAGAGTGAGACAAAATCCCAGTAGAGGGAGACACAGCTCACACAATATATTTTACTAGCTTTGGGTAAAAATGACCTGTTGTAGAAGGAGAACTGTATGACAAAAATAAAAACTACTATGGGTTTAATTAGACTAACTATGTTTAAATCCTTGACATAGGCTACACGACGTCCACCTGTAACCAATAATTATAGGATGTGACACATTCAGGTCTACATATTCGCAGCTTTTACACTTTAAATGCGACAAACCTGCCGACTAATTCAGAAAATTAATGCTAATGTGACCAATTTTACCAGAACGAAGATTTTAATTCCTGCGAAGTGCTGCCTTCACATTTACCACGTAAATTCTAGTCTTACGAGGAAATAACAATGACTGATATATTTTATATAGCCAACATATGGCGCAGGTTTTTCCCTCCTGTTTTGTGTTTGGAAAAGGAAAGACATACAGTGGGAGAGGGTGAAGACTAAACCCCCTAAAGGAGTTTAGTAGCCAGGCTTACCTACACAATTTTTGAATAACAGTTTAGTTAACGATAACAGTTGGGTGCCTTTTTAATTTTTTTTCGAGTCCAGGGAACAATACATTGACTAGGACTAAGAATATGTAGGCTACATGAAGTCAATTAATCTTTTAAGGCGCCCATAAGGCAGAGTTGTATACTTATTTATTTACCCAATAACTACAACACTTCCATTTTACTGTTCTACACTCTTTTTACGACATTCTTTGAAAGCAGCACCATTCATTCTCCACTGCGCAGCCTCTAAACACTTTCCTACCAGCGGTAACTTAACCGGAGAGCCTCGTGCGCGCCTCTCCGCCTGTAACCCACAACAGCCCGCATCATCATCATCATCATCATCATCATCATCATCATCATCATCATCATCATCATCATC
>JAVQJG010018348.1:0-21088 GCA_036024015.1 Craterocephalus amniculus | reverse complement strand
ACAACAAAGAAGGCCCACATCCTTTGGTGACCTGGATATATGACATGCACTACTTGGATCAGTGCAGGCTGTTTTTACAGCAAACCATACTGCCATGTTTATTGTGGTTTCCATATACTGGAGGGTTGACTTTGAGCTGAAACCCATGAAAGCTGTGTGTGTCTCACGAACAAAGATAATAGGCCTCTCAAATCCTGCTCCTAATCCTGATCAGGTGATTAGAAGTCAGTAGATCAGAACGCACTGGCAAAAGGAGATCAGTAGGTCAATGCTGCCTCCCAGTAGAAGGACTGAGAGTCAACTCTTTACATTCTCTCTCTGTGGGTGGCAGCAAAGCAGTATTTCATACCAGAAAGTGATATAAATGCAACCAGAGAGAAGTTTAAACTTGTTTCTATGTAATTTCTGGTTGCATGCAAAATATCCACACATCTGTAACATTCATGTTCCACCCATTGCATGTTAGCACAAGTTGGGAAATGGAGTCTTGAAGTATACCAGCAAGCCTCTGTCCGTCTTGTTTTGCACAGCACAAAGCATAACCTTTCTTTGAACCTTGCTTCTGCGGAAATCTGATTGTTAAACTAAATACCAAAGACTGAAACTGCAATGATGAAACAAGCATAAACAATTCCCAAAAAATGTTACGTGCTCTTAGCATATCAAACACATCTTCAAAGCATAGATAATCTACTTAACAATAAAATGTGTTAAACAATTCATTTGTAAATTTCTCACAGACTGGAATGCAACTGAAAGTTTCGCCTGAACACAAGCAAGAGGATGTGAGCCCATTCCATGTGAATCTAGTTTTAAATGTTTTTTAACTGAAGACTCATGTGACTGACCTTCGTGCACCCCCTCTAGAGGATAGAAGAAGCAGACTAGCAGATTCATGAGTAGAGCCAGCTTAAAGGAGACGTTGCTCCACACCGACATGTTTCTGGAGCACCAATACAGCACGGGCTGGGCTGGAGAAGAGAGAGGAAATGTCAATCAATTCAGTCAGATCAGTTTCTATTATTATTTAATTCTGATATATAAAAATGTCATGTTTCCAAAAGCTTAAAGGGAAGATGGAGTATTACTTTGTAAATGATTCAAACATTGGTTTTTAAGTAATTTAATGTCAAATGTTTTCAAAGAAAGTAGAACATAAAACACTTTCTACTGTATAAGGATTTTAGAACACTGGTTGGAAACATCAGAAAAGAATTAAAATAACTTGAACTATGATGCAGTGAATACAAAGTTCAAACCAATCAAGATGAAGAACATAACTCTAAAAGCACGTCTCTGACCTTTGTTTCCAACCTACTATATCACTTTCAGGTACTACTTTGTAAATTCATGTTTTATAGGAAAAATGAAACAGTTGCAGGGACTTTTCTCTGTCCATCCCCTCCTGTGAGTGAGAGACAAAATATGGCTTTTGTGTGGGTATGAAGTCTTGTACGTGGATTTGAAGTGTGATGAAGTGTGGGTGCTGGTCTGAGTGTGTGTTTATGAGCATGAGGTTGTACGCTCTCACTTGTGATTCATAAGGTTACTGTACAAAAGTTTCACGGCTCAAAGAACATGGAAAGCCCCAGTCTGCTTTCAGACGGCAGAAAAATGCACATACAAATAACATGAGCACAGAGGCCGGCAAAGCCCTGCTGATTCACAGCCTTCTGTCCATTTTTCCCAACCTATACACACCTGTAACATGGAACATGACACAAACTAAATATAGATCTAAGGTGGTCTTTATTGTATATAACTAGTTTGTTATAACTGGAAGAGGAGGAAAGAACATGAAAATCCACAAAGGAAAAAAACAACCATCAACTCTACTTTTTTGGAAACAGGTCTCCAGGTTTGCATACTAGTATGCACTGATACTGATTTGCGGCAAATCAGTTCCCGTCTGCTAAATGTAAACAGCAGAGTGGGCATCTTACTAGTGAAATTTAGCAAAATAAAACCCCATAACTGACAGGGACAACGTTTCTTTCCATCCAGGCGCCTTCGTTGCACCCGCCTCTCTTTACAGTAACATAATAGTGTTGCACTTTAGAGTTTAAACATGCAAGCACCCAATCTTCTCCTTACCTCTGAGCTTCTTCTGCCAGTTCATCTCATTAAAAAGGTCCTCTGCTCGCAGGAAGAAGTCGTTGATCTTGCTGCCCTGCTCGTCTCTCTCTGTAGTGTAGTACACCCGTAGCTTTGACTCGGAGGTCAGGAACTCACAGATGTTGGGTACAGGGAATACTATCTCCTCCATGGTGCGGTCTTGACGCACAATCTGAATAGAGAGACTTGCACATTTACCTCAAAGGAGATCTGAGTAGGCCCATGTTTCCACATGTGTGACCATTTCTGTGCAAACGTGCAGCTGATATTTCATTTTTTAGTTTGATATTCTGTGGCAAGAGTTGTGTTTTCTGACCTCTATCTGAGCGGTGTGCTTGGCGTAGAACTCTAAGGCTTCATCTCCCTCTCCACTGGCCCCTCCTGGCTTCAGCATCATGGAGAGCTCTTTATTATGACGCGCCAACTGCACGAAGGACACAGCCAACAAGTGTGTGCTTGTCAGGAACACGTCAAAAATGAGCGCATCTCACATTCTGTGTCAGAGCAGAGTTGAATATTATTTCATAATAATGTGAAACTGTGTGTGTGCGGTTGAGAAAACATGCAAGTCAACCAGCATGATGCAGAAATGCAAATCAGACCTGGTGAGCTAAAATATAGATGTTGTGTCCAACATTTCGGGGCGAGGCAGCATCGTGCTCTTCTTCGTCTCCGTTATCCTCCTCCTCCCTCGTGTCTTCAAACTCCACCTCACCCTGAAGATAGGCTTTCTTTATCACCTCCACCTGCAAAGACCATATTCCCTCACACCTTTATGGTTTCACAGCATGTACAACATGGCTGCAGCCAAGTGGATGAAAGTGAGATGTGAGAAGCAGGTTGGTAGAGGACTGAGTGACAAAATGCACAAGAGCAGTTCCTCACGAGCTCTTTAGGTTTCATGTTGTACAGGATCCTTTCAGCATTTTCGCTGTCATGTCGGCTCTCCATGATGGCGAGCAACAACTTGGATGCATTGTTCTGAGGGTGGAAAGAGAAGAAGAACTCAATGAGACTGAGACGAGAGCTTAGAGTGAAACAATTTTACCCTCCTTCTTGAAAAATGCACTATTTGTCTTGGTATTTAAGTACAAATAGTTCAGCTAGTTCAGAGGGATGAACAGGTTCACACTTTGTCTGTCATTGATGTTCCAGGAAACTACAGCAGGTTTTACCACATTTTGACACAAAACAAAGGTAAAACTTTCACCCAGCAAAACCTACCTTGAGCTCCAACACTAGATCCATCCGTTTCTTGCCAAGTGGGTTGATGTCATTAAGAATGAGGGCGATGATGATATCAATACCATTGGACTCATGAGTGGCAATACAATTCTAGAAGATATAAGTATTGGAAAAGGTATATGTAATATATATAAATATATATATATATAGTCTTAAAACTTCCCTTTTGTGTCATGTCTTATGTACCTGGTTTTCATGGCAGGGGCCTTGGCAGTACTCTGTTAGACTCTCCAGAGTTTGGTTTATTAGGGCAACATTCTTCTCGTTGATGTACAGTCCTAGCAAACCGAGACCTCCTGTGGTGCTGCCACAGATACAGTCCAAAAACTGCAGGGTCTCACACACAAGGTTGTAGTTGTTTTTTTTGTTTTGACAACGAAGGAAGTTCTGGGGAGGCAAACAAAAAAAGGGGGAGGGAGATGATGAGGGGCATAATAGAGCTGAGTGATCTGTTGTCATTTACCCCAATTAAGGTACAAAATGATAAATAAAAGTTCATCTACTATAAAACTGGAAATGTTTTGCATGGTATTGAGTCCCCCTCACTGGGCCACCACCTTATGGTGGTGGAGGGGTTAAAGTGTTCCATTGATCCTAGCGGGGTTGTCGGGGGCTTTATGCCCCTTGTAGGGACCATGGCAAACAGGTGTCTAGGGGAGGAACGAGACAAAGTTCGTACCAGAGACCCCTATGATGAGTAACATAAATGGACCACAGTTTCCCTTGCCCGGACGCAGGTCATCGGGGCCCACTCCTGGAGCCAGGCCTGGGGGTGGGGCTTGGGGCTAGAACCTTGTGGCCGGGCCTTTGCACATGGTGACTGATCGGGCTCAGGCCGAAGAGAAAACATGCCCCCCTCTCCTATGACCCACCGCCCATGGAAGGGGCAGTAGGGGTCGGGTGTGTAGTGAGCTGGGTGGCAGGCAAAGGCGGGGACCCTGGCGGTCCGATCCGCGGCTGCAGAAGCTGGCTCTTGGGACACGGAACATCACCTCTCTGGCGGGGAAGGAGCCTGAGTTGGTGCATGAGGTTGAGCGGTTCCGGCTAGATATAGTTGGACTCACCTCAATGTACGGCTTGGGCTCTGGAACCTGTGTCCTCGAGAGGGGCTGGACCCTATTCCACTCTGGAGTTGCTCACAGTAGGTGCAGAGCGGGTTTGGGCATATTGGTTGCCCCCCGGCTTGGTGCCTGTGTGTTGGAGTTTACCCCGGTGGACGAGAGGGTAGCCTCCCTCTGCCTTCGGGTGGGGGGACGGGTCCTGACTGTCGTTTGTGCTTATGCACCGAACAGCAATTTGGAGTAACCACCCTTTTTGGAGTCCTTGGAGGAAGTGTTGGAAAGCTCTCCTCCCGGGGACTCCCTCGTTCTGATGGGGGAATTCAATGCTCACGTGGGGAATGACAATAAGACCTGGAGGGGCTTAATTAGAAGGAACGGGCCCCCTGATCTGAACCTGAGTGGTGTTTTGTTGTTGGACTTCTGTGCTCATCATAGATTTTCCATAACGAACACCTTGTTCAGGCGTAAGAATGTCCATATGTGCACCTGGCAGCAGGACACTCTAGGCCGCGGTTCCATGATCGACTTTGTAGTCCTATCATCAGATCTGCAGCCACATGTCCTGGACACCCGGGTGAAGAGAGGGGCGGAGCTGTCAACTGATCACCACCCGGTGGTGGGTTGGCTCAGATGGTAGGGGAAGATGCCGGTCAGACCTGGCAAACCCAAACGTGTAGTGAGGGTCTGTTGGGAACGTCTGGCGGATTCCCCTGTCGGAAGGAGCTTCAGTCATGTCCTGGGGGAGGCAGGGGACATTGAGTCTGTGAGGGCTGTGATCCGCGCCTCCACTGTTGAGGCGGCAAGCCGGAGCTGTGGCCGCAAAGTTGTCGGTGGACACCGGGAGTGAGGGATGCCGTCAAGCTGAAGAAGAAGTCCTATCAGGACTTTTTGGCATGAGAGGAGTTTGGAGAGGCCATGAAGAATGACTTCCGCACGGCTTCGAGGAGGTTCTTGTCCATCATCCGGAAGCTCAGGAGGGAGAAACAGTACTCCATCAAAACTGTGTGCAGTGGAGATGGGAGGCTGCTGACCTCGACTCAGGACGTTCTGGGTCAGTGGAGAGAATACTTACAAGACCTCCTCAATCCCTCCAACATGCCTCCAGAAGAACGAGCAGAGCTGGGGGACACGGTGATGGACTCTCCTATCTCTGGGGCCGAGGTCGCTGAGTTAAAAAGCTCCTCAGTGGTAATGCCCATGGGGTGGATGAGATCCGCCCAGCTGACATGTCCCTACGGCATCGCGTGGACATCGGGGACAGTGCCTCTGGATTGGCAGACCCGGGTGGTGGTCCCCCTTTTCAAAAAGGGGGACCAGCTTCATTCATCATTCATCAGTCCGTCATCTCCAACTCTCACTGGAGCGATTCGCAACCGAGGGTGAAGCGGTTAGGATGACAATCAGCACCTCCAAATACGAGACCATGGTCCTCAGCCGGAGGAGTGGAGTGTTCTCTCAAGGTCGGGGGTGGGGTCCTGTCTCAAGTGGAGGAGTTCAAGTACCTCGGGGTCTTGTTCACGAGTGAGGGAAGAATGGATTGGGAGATCGATAGGCGGATCGGTGCGGCGTCCGCAGTGATGCTGGCTCTGCATCGGTCCGTCGTGGTGAAGAGGGAGCTGAGCAAGAAAGCGAAGCGCCTAATTTACCGGTCGATCTACGTTTCTACCCTCACCTATGGTCACGAGCTCTGGGTAGTGACCGAAAGAACAAGATTGTGAATACAAGCGGCCAAAATGAGTTTTCCTCGCAGGGCGGCCGGGCTCTCCCTTAGAGATAGGGTGAGGAGCTCGGTCATCTGGGAGGGGCTCGGAGTAGAGCCGCTGCTCCTCCGCATCGAGAGGGGCCAGTTGAGGTTGCTCAGCATCTGATCAGGATGCCCCCTGGATGTCTCCCTGGGGAGGTGTTCCGGGCATGTCCCACCGGGAAGAGACCTTGGGGTAGGCCCAGGACCCGCTGGTTGGATTATATCTCTTGGCTGGCCTGGGAGCGCCTCGGGATCCCCCCGGATGAGCTGGGGGATGTGGCCAGGGAGGGGGAAGTCTGGGCTTCTCTGCTCAGGCTGCTGCCCCTACGACCCAACCCCGGATAAGCGGCAGAAAATGGATGGATGCTATTGAGTCATAAATATTTAGGTTTAAACTAAAACCTGGCAATCTTTACACTAGATAAAGATAAGTTAACAGATAAGTTGCAAAGTGCAATCACTTCTGTAAAACATGAATGACAATAACCCATCATCAAACCTCTATAATATGGTAGACAGCGGTAAAAAAAGATTCATATATGCATTTATGTCTGCAAAAATTGCTCATTTAACAAGACAATTATTATGAAGGCATGTTAGTTTTACATTAAAAGGGACTATACCCGATTTCACGGCCAGCTAGCTTAGTTAGAGATAGCGGCTAGTTTTTTTTTCTTTTGTGTGACGCTTTTTCTTGGCTAAAGGGTTTTAACTTTCGTAACTTAATACCAGATCACTATGGGAGCGCTATTACTGGCTGATTAGAGTCTGGACGTTCCAAAAATTAACCTGGCAGAGAAAGAGCGTCACGCCAAAACTAGCCGGACGTGAAATCGGGTTTAGTCACTTTAAGTGCATAAGCAGAATTAGTTTGTTACCAACACAACTATTACATGTTCCCAGTTATATTGGCACTAGATACTAAAAATGAGATATGAAGTAAATGCATTAAGGATTTTCTTCAGTCATTTTATATAACATTAAAGTGTCTGTGAATCAGAGTTATTCAAAATTAGCCACTCCATATCAAAAAGAAGTCAGGCCTGAGAATTCATACAAATTATCATCATTTGCAAGAGCATTTTCAAGTAGCATTAATAAAACCACGACACTTTGACATCTTGAGTTTGCTTAAAATTTACAGTATATTTTAGGTAAAAAAAATCCACCCTATTGACTAGAGAAAATGAAGCTCCCTAGCTAAGTGAAATCCATTCTCTAAAACAAACATCTGATGAGTCCGTCCCACCTGTAGGTCACGGTTGTGATTCTCACAGAGAAGCTGGAGAAAGCGAAGAATAGGCTGCATGATAACGATCACAAAGCTCATTTCCCCGTCGTCCTGGTTCTTGTCTCCGACACTGGTCTGACCATCTGCTGAGGGAAAATGGTCTTCTGGGTCAGCCTCACGCCGGTAAGAGTTGAAGGCCTTTTTGGTAGCAGATGAGGCCTCTATTAGTTGTTCTTTCACATCCTCTGTCATAACCACTGCTGAGTCTCGTGCTGCATCAACAGAGGCCCAAAATAGGGATACAGTCATGGCTTGCATAATCAACAATTCATAAATCCTTTTTTATTCTGAAGTTGGAGACAAATTTGAAACTTGCACACTAACAACTTGACATCAATCCATGCATTTGATCAAAACAGGTGACCTCTGACCTTTTTTACGAACAGGAACATCTCTCTCCTGGCTGTCGTCATCTCTCTTTCTGTTTCCCAGGTCGCTGGTATTCACTGTCACAGTGGATTTGATCTCAAGCTGGGCGGACTTCATACGGTCATAAAAGACCCGGAAGAACTTTTCTGAGTTCTTGTCATCCGTCAGACGGCAAAAGAATGAACGCTGAACACATGGGACACGAAAGGCAAAACAGTAAATTTATCATCTGGTAAAAGTAAAACAATTAGCTTTTATTGTCACTGGAAACTGTTAACACTGGTGGTCCAGTGTGCAAGTCTTTTTAAGACCATGTAAAATGAAAAAAATGCTAATATAACAACATTTATGAAAAATATACATCAGCCAACCCATCAGTAGCGACATCGACAATGAATTCGATCACATATGGAGAAATATAATCAACTAAACAGTTCTTCAACTAATTTTCTCTTAAATCATGCAATTTAATGCAGGTAAAAACCAGCTTCACAACAACGCATTAACTTTAGATGAGCAAACCATACCGTTAGCTGTTTAGCTATCACCCATGCAACTTAACTGTTCTACATTAAGTAAGGAAATGCATCATAACTAATGTCAGAATTAGCAAAACTTGGGATACAACCTTAACTTGATGAGAAACTCTGGGAACAATCAGATTCAGTTGTGACACTGCAGGTGTTGCAATCAGCCACAACCAGCTGAGTTATGCACAGTGGATCAAGTTAACAATCTTATACCGTGGCTGTTACGGAACGTTTATGTTTTTGTGAAAAAGCTAACACTGTATCATGGAGGTTTGAGGGCTGCATACCCACTCAGAGAACTAACACTACATAGACTCTGAGCCAAGTCACACTCCTTATTTTTCACCTGGTAGTTTTATTCATTTTTACCAGACATACAGAGTGCAAACCCTGCCTCAATTCATAAAACTGGATTATCCACCCCTCCACTAGGATCACGCTGACGTCGGAGGATGCTCAAACCACGAACATATAAGTTACAGAATAAATGCTGATGACTACTGTAAATAGCTGAAAGGTGAGTGAAATATATGTTATTGTCTGTGTGGATTATTGATCTTTGAACTAAGAAGTTTGCTTTGATCAAAAAGATCTCTGCTGTTCGCCCTCGGAGTGTGGTGCGGGTGAGCTGCACTGAGATCTGTTCGTAGTGTCCACGACAGGTCAGACCAGAGATCACTGCCCATTTTTCTCATGATCTTGAAACCAAATTTAAATATTTACTTTGTTTTAATCATTCAGTTTGGCTGAGGGATGAAGATGTGACCAATGTTTTTTGGCTCTACTAAGATATTAAAGTTACCACTGTGGAATTTCTGGGGATTTGCAAGAGAATAGAATTGAACTATTTCTTCTTTATTTTTGAAAAATAAAAATTCAAAGTAAAATAAAAGTTTTAATGTTGACATAAGTATGTTTTCATCAGAACAAATAGTCTATAAAGATGGTTTGTCCAGTCATCAAAAGCTGTTATTTCATGGGAAAACCGGCCAACATGAAACATTATACAACTGCAGTGAGGCGAGAATGGATTTAAGGATATGGGGGTTTTATACACTGCAGTTATGACAGCAAAATGGGGTCAGTCAGAATTAGAGCACTGTCAAGCCTGCCAGGCGCAATGTATACACCGTGTCCCAACCCACAGGGCTGTTGTTTTCATTATATAAGAACTGTTACTGTCACAGCCTATGGAAAGGCCATTACCAGCCAAAGCAGCCTTGTCATACGAACTGGGTGAAAAATTAAACATGAGGGGCGAAGCCTGGCCTACTTAAACAGATAGAGGAGAGAAGACGGATGTAAATGAGACAAAAAGGAGAAAATGGAGGAGGAATAAGGATAACAAAAAGCAAATGACAGAGAGAGAGAGAGAGAGAGAGAGAGGGAAGAGGAGAACAGGGGACGGGAAGGAGAGAATGTTATCAGGCAGTATCTAGGCCACTTCTCAAAGTTTGTTACATAACCATCTGTCTTTCCAGGTTAGATGTAAAACTGGGCTACTAGAGAAGACAAACATGATAGTCACAAGGATGTTAAGCGAAACGAGCAAAACAACTTTGTTTGTCCTTCTCCCCGCTCTTTGTCTGAATGATTTTTCACAAACAAGTTTACAGGTAATGTTAGGGTTAAAGTCTTCTCATTTAAAATGACATAAACAAAAAAAAGTCAAGCGAGCAAACAAAAGAGATCACATAGCCTTTATATTACGCGATACGGAGCAGAGCTAGGTGCCTCGGAGGAAACAATGACATAACTGTGAGGTGTGTTCCCCAAAGCAGATTCCAGAGCCTTGTGCACCACCCCATCCATCCACCACTGGGCTGCAGGCCTCCTGCACGTATGCACTCTGCCAAAAATTCAGGGACAAGGAGATAGCAATACGAGGAGGAGGGAACTACCAAGCGAGACCAGTGCATAATAAACAACTTGATGATAGAGTGAAGAGTGGGCTTAGCTGCACGACTGGCAACCCACTCCTCACATGTCTGATGAGGGAAGGTTGATACGGGGAGGCAGTGCTGGACATGTCTGTCCGTCTTTGCTCATAGAACTCAGTCCTCTTTCGGCTGAAGCATGGGCCTGCTGGAAGGAGGGGTGAGGGAAGGGTGAGGAGCAGCGAGGAAGCGCGGTGCAAAGAGTGAGGCATGTGAATCCGGGCCAGGGTAACACGCCATCGATCAGACTAGAGAAAACCCAGAGAAGAGCACTCCCTCACCCTTTATCATTACATAACTGGCACGGACACACAAATACTTGTACAGTATGAGCACACACAGGCTGGAGAGTGCATACGCTAACACGCCCACTGACTTTTACACTCAAAAACTGGGTCAGCCGTCTCTGGCTTCAGCACACGCCAATTTTGACAAGACACACCCACAGATCACACATGCTCTGCAATACAGTATTTTATCCCAAAGTCTGCGACTGCCAACTTTATTCTTATTTAATCAGTCTCAGTTTCCACAGCGGCAGTGTTCATCTCTAGGATATCCCATCTCCCAGTTACTGGAGTCAGCCTGAACACAGCAGCAGCACCATGCCACCAGGGGTGCTTCATCTTTATTAGAGGTATTATATTTCATTGCGTTTTTTTTTTTATATTCACAGTGGCAGGGACTGAATGCATTGGGACAGCAAGAGAATTCATTATGTTGTGGGGGAATTTGCAGCATTATGCTGATGGAGTAAGTACAATTTAAAACCCGTTTCTAGAGAACTCAGAATGAGTGCGTCACAGAAACAGAGACACCGCCTGCACACACACACACGGGACACCACAGCAAAGAAAAACAACGAAACAACAAAACTTTCATTTTACCATTTCTCTGGAAATGTATGTGACAATAAACCAGAAGTGAAAGCTTTCATGTCTAACCACAGCGCTGCCTCTGTAATGTTTCGATGTTTGCCCTTGCACCCTCTTTTTTCCAAATCTGTGCCGCTGTATCAAGACAACATCTGTGTTTTGATAGCGCTCATAAGGCAAGGACAAGAGCAGAGAGATGACGCTCAGGATGAAGTAACACTTGATGATCAAGGCGAAGAGAGAATGGAGTGATAGTAACAGAGCAGGGCTGAGGAAAGATAGGAACGGATCACTTCACGGCCCCCCTGTAAAGCTGGGTAAACACAGAGCCTGTCTGTTTCTATGGAGACAAACTCTAGTGGAATGAGAGAGAGGAGCAGGGCGAGGTGGGGGCGGACAACATTGAAAAACAAGGTCATAGCGCTTTCCCGTCTCTCCTTCCGTTCTGCCACTTGGCATCAACAAAGGGATGTTATGTAAGAGCTATTTATACTCGCGCTCCCTCTTCCTCTCACCCTCCCTCTCGTGTCAGGCAGCACCGCATGTAAACCGAGTGGAGGTGCTGCTCGGCTCTGCTCTCCCCCCAAAACATTTTCCTCTTCTTTCTAGTCCCTTTCCCTGTTTCCACGAATCAGCCACGTCTGTCAGAATTCTCTTCAGCTGGCGCTTTGAAGGGAAACGGAGCGGCGTGCTGTGCGGTTAGACAGCAGATGGCTGACAAGTGAAATGTCACAAGTCGCCATGTCACAACACAATTTACAGCTGCAAGAGCTCTGAGCTCTCGTGGCTTCGCAGAAAAGCTGAGTTGAGACAGAAAAAAAGAGGAGAGGAGAGAACAATTAAATGCACTACATCTTAGAATCCTGCTTTGACTCAAGTTAAAAAGTCTCAAAGTGGTACTGACATAAATAAAAGGATTTTTAAATCAATGCGACCTTGTATTTATTTAAAAAAAACATGGAAAAACAATATATATGATTTTGAAAAGTGAAAAATCTGATTACTTATTGGAAAATAATGAGAAAAGTTGGGACTGGCCTATGTTTGCCACTATGTTGTACCACTTCTTCCTTCATACTATAAGCATTTTATCCCTGAAGATGAAACGTTGTAGCTGTCAGAACAAAATATTTTTCTCTTTAGCTTCATACTGAATTTCAGCTGCTAAACAGTTTGATGCTTTGTCATATTTCCCACAGCATAATGTTCCACAGCATGGTTTGAGAGGGTTATGTGTCTGGGTTTCCAGGCAGGACAGCTGAGCACAGAGAGATGCTCCAGTAATACGAGCAGAACGTGCTGAGCGTTTCCTCTACAGATTTCTGCTGTCTGGGTGCCTGAAAATCACCTGCATTCAATGTTTGTTTTCAGCTTTTTCACTTCTGTACGGAGATTTCCTCATAATCTCTGAAGTTTTTCAATAATATTTTACTGGTACTACTGGAAAAATTAGAATATCCTGAGAAAGTGCAGCATTTCTGTAACTTCAAAGATGAAATGTACATAAATAGACAAATAATATGCAAATTAATATATTTCTGCTTTTATTTTAGATTTTGCTGATTAGGATTTGCAGCTTCAGAAAACCTCAAATGGAAAAACTCAGAAAATTAAAACAGCCATTTTTATTGATTTCAAGGAATATTATATACAAAATATCAGGCCTCTGAAAGTAAAACCTTGCATCTGTACTTCAAAAATGTATTGGTTTCACCTTTCATGTTGAATTGCCTGAATAAAACAACTGTTCCAGCATATTCTAATTTTTCGATTAGTACCTGTATATTTTAGATATTTAAAAATCTTGAAACTATTTCAAATTGCTGAAGTATTTGCCCCGCACAATCTTATAGAGTAGTGACCCTTGCCTTTTCTTTCATTGTATAAGACTCACTGGGATTCTCCTTTAATACCCAGTTATGTCACTGACCTATTGGAAATTAACCTAATTTATTGCCAGATGCTCGAACAGATTTTTTTATTTTGTATTACACAATTTTTCCAGTACTTCATTGGCCCCAACCTAACATTGTTTAAACTATTGCTGGAAGCCAAAACAATCTGTATATATGTCTTTTATGTATCAGTTTACATGTTTAGCAAAATCACAGCACTCCAACTTTAGCAACAGGTTTTATTACTATTATATGCTGAGTACTGATATATTAGCTATGAATGAAAGCCAGAAGAGTGTGAGTGCATGTAAGAAACGAAATAAGCATGCAGCTGAGTTCAATTGTGGGGTTTATTTTTGTGCACTATGTAGGCCAAGAGTAAATAGTTAACTGTGTTACTTGAGAGGAAGATACCTGAAACCCAACAGGTGCTCCGCTGGGCACGTCAAACCAAGACTGAAGAAAACCAATTTGATGGCTCCCAGTGGTGACGCCTGGCTTTTATCAAACGCTTCACTTCCACGCACACTGCCGACAATTTTCAGGAAATTCTCCTGTAACATTTATTTTCACCGTGTGGAACTTTTCTAGCTCGGCAGGAGAGCTTTTCCTGCAGAGAAATTTCCTTTTCCAGAACAAATAAAAGAGAAGAGCTCCAGTTTCTCCTCAATCCCCTCCGTTTCCTCGACCCTCCACCCTCTCTCCCCACTGCCCCAGTTCCGGAGGCCCAGCATGACCCAGTTTGGGCCTGCAAGAGAACGCGAGGGAGCGAGGCTGGAATGTTTTGAAGGCTGAGACATTCCTCATTGTTCATTCACACAAGCCTTATGTAACACAGACTGATCACGTGACGTGGCTCTGCAGCAGCCGTGGGAAGCCAAAGCATTATCTCTGCCTCAGTGGCTTCCTCACTCTAATCTGATTATGCAAGCCCCTTGCTTACACAACAACACGCAGACGGACACAAAAAATGAAAAGACGGAGAGATCAACCGACTGGCCATCAGACAAAGAGACACGACAAAGACCTGCGGATGCAAACAGAGCCGATAATGGCTAAGGTTGAGCACAGCAGGGGACAAAAACTAACACATATTTAAAGATTAATGAGTTCTGAGATTAGAAAAAAGAAAATATTTGATAAAACACTGATTTTCAAACCACTGATGCCATTCGGAGCTGGCCTGGTCTTTCAGCCATGATACGATGGTGAGATGTATGAGGGGGAGAAGGACTGCTTTACTGATGCATATGTGTAGCCATAATGGCACACTGACCCAAATACTACACATGCCTTTTGATCAAAACTTCCATCCATGACACAGCTCAATCCTTCCACTGATCTTACTGAAGGAATAGCAAAATGTAAACTCTTTACAATGAGATGATTCAGTCATGCTGTCTGCTAGCGGAAGGCCGACATATACGTTTTCCTGTCTGGATTTAACATTTATATGAGAGACATTTGTGCATAACTGACCTGGATGGTGGTGTTTCCACCCTCCAGGAGCGCAATAGCCAAGAGGATGCTTTCTTGGAAAACCCGGTCACTTGTAGTGTTCATGATGAGGTCAATAACAAGATCAGAAGCTCCTTCTTTGTCCAGATGACACTGCACCTCCGTCAGGCTCATTTCTCCCCGAATCAGACCACCTGGCCCCCCCAGCCCTGGATGAGCAAGGCACAGGAACAGGAATGATTAGGTTAAATATATACAGTAAGTATCTTCTTATGTGTCATTTAAAACATTCTCTTTATTTAAACAGATAAAAGATGTGACTGTATATATTTTATATTAAATTACAAATGCATTACAAACAAGAAAAAAAAAAGAATTATTGTTTCCCCCCAGCTTTACATTTCAAATGCTCTATCATTTTTAACAGCAACCTTAAATCAAATAGAGGAAAAATCATGTTATTCATCAAAATGCATTTCGGCTAAACATGAATCACATATTCTTTATTTGGCCAATACACAGTCTCAGATGACTCCCTAAAATAGGTCATTAACTAATCCTCTACTGCATAACTGTGCAGTTGTGTAAGTCCCTGCACCCAACTTAGCCTGCAACCCCCCGCCCTGATCTCCTACCCCTTGTGGCTCCTGCTTCAGGCTACATATGGAATTCTTGTCCTGGCTCTTATTTCTGCAACAGGTGCAAAGCTGTTTTCACAGGAAGTAACAGCCCTTGTCCTAGCAACAGCAAGAAGTTTACCGCAAGCAGGAGGGGTGGACTTCCTGTAGCCTGGATGTCTGACAAGGTGTTGGAGTACATGGGAAAGATGGTGAGCAGGGATCTATTGTGATGGTGTCCATTTAAAAGTTCAATAATGCAAAGTATATAAAGACATTATGATGTCACACCCAGTGTTTTAGCTTTGCTTCAACTCTGAAACTTTGGTCATTGGGTCAACATAGCAGTGGTGAATTTATATGAATAACAGGATTCATTCCAAACCTGCAGAATTGAGAAAATCATACATATATGATATATTTTATCATATATATTTCATATCATTTAATGTCTTTATATAATATATAAAGACATTAAAAAAATACTCAAATAAAAGAAGAAAAATAGAACAGAGATGCAGAGCTTCTGTATTTTGACTGCAGATAGAAGCACAATAGCTTCACTATCACGCAGTGATAAAGATATTGTGCTCTGCATGCTCAAAGTGCAGCTCACAGCTGATAACCAGCTGAGGGTCAGACAGACCCAGTCCCATCTTTGTGGCACAGTTTGGTAAACCAAAATAAAAAGCTTCATCAAGGCTCTTCATCCCATATCATCATTATTATATCATCATGGCAGTGATATATCCCTCCTGTGAGAAGCCCTTATTTAATGTTTCACAGTTACATCACATCAGTCAGAAGCGGTGAAACTCACATTCTTGTGTCCTTGTGTGCTTAAACTAAACATTATATTCTGCCAGTTTCCAAACCAATTTCAGCTTTTTTTTTTCAGTATTGGAAACGAGCACCAGTCGCCGAGCCTCACCTGGCTGATTTTTGCCCGGTCCGACTGGACTGAGGTGGCCACTGCCAAATGACGTCAAACTGTCCCTCCGCCCACCACTTCGATGGAAGTTGCCATAGTAACGGCTCACCAGAATCTGCCTCAGTGCCTCGCCCTACAAAGGGGAAAAAAAGATGCAATGACGTGATGTCAGTGAGGAGAGGGAAGGTTGTGTAACACTGGGGATGTCTTGTGCACTTTAATGCTTTGTTGAGACTTAAAAACTCCCCAATCTCAGAAAATTATAGCCTGCCTAGCATCATGACCACATCCTTTAATCAGTTCTTCCTTAGCAGTGGCCTACCAACTTTTCCTTCTTAATATTTAAGCTTTTCCTAAAGTTCAACACAGGAAATACTTTGAGGCGTACTGTTAAGTTTTTGCCATTTGCTACCCACACGACGGCTGTTTATTATAGCAACAGTGACAGTGTTTAGTGACAATGTGAGGTCCCGATTTTCACTTGGGTAGACCTGGGGGGCAGCCCTCCCACACTGTGACTCATCCACTGCTGAGCAGTCGGCGGCACGACTTTGCCGTTGTTATGGCAACTGCAGCCCAGAGCTACCTGACAGACCTCCCATGGGATGATGTGAGGAAAATGAAAGGGATGGGCGATGCAGTGTTTTTGTGTCATTATGTGCAAATTATATTCAGCTGTGGGTGGTCCTTAAAAGATGGCAGAGAAATTATGTAAGCTCTGCTGTCGTAGTTCTGCTCCAGCAGTTAGGGTTAGTTTATGTAGGTGGTGTGAAGAATACTGTTCTCCTCTTTTATTGGCAGAAGATTAATCAGCCGTAAGTGTTTTTCATAACAGCTAAGAACAATCGGATGAAGTCGGAGGAGCATTTCCTGTTCTCAAGAGGGAATTTTTTAAGGATATAACCTAATCTGATGACACAGGCCCAGCTTGAATTGGGCATTTACATACGTGGATGAGGCTTCATCTCTAATCATTTTAGATAAAAGTACACATTTTCTTTAAAGACTTCTTTTTTAAATGCAAAAAAGGGAAATAAGAAGATGAGGGGGAGTAATGAAACAGGTGCAACAGATGTTTTGGTGTCACAGATGTAGGGCAAACATGGTGCTTTGGGACATTTGTACACTTTGTTGTTAAACAAACCTGCTGATAAATGATGTTATCTTGTTGGTAGTGCATAATTACTAAATGTATTCAATATCAGCAGTTAAGGGCCTGTAAAGGTACTACATTACCATCAGCACCATTAGAAAGATAATGTAGATAGAGTTTGTTTCTTCCTTATTAAAACAAAAGCTGCACGATTAATTAGCTGGATGTTATTTAAGGAGCTACATCAGAAACACAAAAAGCAGGAATGGATCTGTCAGGTGTTGGGAGATGTCAGTGAAGCTGCCATGCTGTTTAAAAAGGTACCTACCCTCTTCTGGTCCGCCACCAGTTTCTCAGGCTGGTTCTGATCAATTGGCTGGGTGTAGCGAGTATTGATAGCACAGTGATACAAATACAGAGTTAGTATTCATGCAGCATCGACACATCAACTGTAAGATTAATTACTACACATGTACCAATTTAGCTGCTTCAAGTTGCCATGCAAAGGTCTGGTCAGTAAGGGTTGCCATGCTTTTAACTTAGGAACCAGAAAACAAGGAGACTTATACAGGGTTTGGAGCTAATGCAGGGGGTATTTTGTTAAATTTAATGGTTGTGCAGAACGATTCACTCATGAAATCAAAGACAATCAGCCTTTTCAATATTGAGAAGAAAATCCATTTCAGTCGTGATTGCATGAAATCCTCAGCACGTACTGATCAGCAGACTATTTTCCCAAATAAAGCTAAAAAAAGGCTTTAAATTTGTTTTGTTTATTTAAACTGTCAATGCCTTTCTATTTTTACAGGCAGACTGAGAGTACATTATTATGAACTCGCTGAGGCTGATCTTAAGGTTTCTCTTAACTGCTGACTAGGAAACAAGTGCCAAAACCCCAGAAGGCGCTATCACAAAAGGTATTTGCTTCCCTGATGCAAATGACTCTGTTACTCATCTACAAGACTTGCATACCAGCTTCTGCTTTCCTGGTGCATGTGCTGTTTTTTTCACTTTCTTTCCTTACAGGCATTTTTGAGAGTCTTATTATCTCCTTCACCGGTAAATCTACCTTCTTCCTCCTTGCACAAGCAGCCAGCTCTGGCACAGTCTCAGTGCCAGCTCTCAGATTTCAGTCAGAACTTGTGCACTTTTATGTATATGTAAGGTTTGAAGCCAAGTGTCAGATCCCTTTTGATTCCCTCCAATTTGGGCATTTTGTTAAAATTCTTACCCATACAATCATTTTAAATACTGAAGTTCACCAACTGAATTAAGTGAAGAAGGAACAAATACAGCAAAAAAGCACACATGTGACAAATTTTAAGTTATTTTAGTACCATTTTTCACATCTTGGGATGGAAGCTTACAGATTAACTTATTCAAAATCATAACACTTATATAACTATCTTAAAACACTGTGTGGTAAATGTGAACCTAGAGCCAGTGGAAGACCAGTTTGGGTTAGCATAAAAATGAGAAACAAGGGGAACTGATTAGCTTGGTTTTGTCTAAAGGTTTTTTTGTTTGTTTGTTTTTTAAAGGCCAAGAATTCTTGAAACATTTCTAAAATTCATTCCTTAAAAAAGACTCACGGTTTGCCAGTCTGAACTCAAACAGCACTCAGATGATCAAATAAATTAGGAAACATACTTTTCATTTAGTTAACACTCATGCCAACTATGACAGATTCTCTAAAAGCAACTATCATAAGATTAAATTCATTTTTGCAGAATTTACTGATTTTCTAGAAAGTGCTTTGTAGGCTATTGGAAATAACACAAAGCTGGATTTTCTAACACATAGACCTTCAACTTGTAACTAAAACAAATTTGTTTGATTAAAGTAACTCAACCAGTCCCTCACACTGAAAACACCAATGGATAAGGTTACTTAACATGTCACTGATCTTATAGAAGCGTATGACCGCATAAGCTGTAACTGCTTCATAAATCTGTTTGTTCACGACTTTATTCAAACCAATGACAATTCAAACAGTTTGTACTAACAATTTTTACTAAGCTGTATTTAATTGATTTGTTTTTTGTTTTTAGGAAAAAAATACTACTAGGACAAAATAGCTGCCTGGAAACTTTATAATGACAATACAATTCTGGGAACACGTGAAAGCAAAATGGCCAGTTTACCTAATGTCAAATCCTTCTTTTACTATTTGAGACAAACACTTAAAGCTGAGCAAAAACTGAAATCACACCACCACTGTCAGCTAAAGATATCAATGAGTAATCACAAGGTGAGAATGTCTCAGTTTGAGCCGTGTTCTTAGTAACACGAAACACAAAGCACATTCATCAAGTTTGACTTGCACCAAGCAGAGATATGTTGCCTTCCTTAATTCAATTTCCAGATTTCCTTTATGAATTACCAGAACAATCAGAGATTAATATCATCTCAGCATTCATAAAGTACATGTATGTCAGGTGTGTGTGTTCACAAAGGGATAATGAAACTGGTGGGAAAGAAAATGCTGTTCCACATACACTGTTATGTAAAAGAACATGTTAGGAGGGGCAGGAGACGAGGAGAGGAGAGGGGTGATAGGGTTAGAGTTACATAATCACTCCAAAAGAAACCAGGCCACTGAACCAATGACACAGAGCTGCTTACAGTGGCCATCTGTCACTAAAAACACACTCTGGGCGAGAGATAGAGAAAGCAAGAGAAAAGCAAACACACCGTGAGGAAATATTTATTCACTAACAGCTAAGATAGCCTTACTGTAAGGGTAAAGATCAGAATGTGCAGCATGCATACAGTTCTGACAAAGCTTGAAACCTTTTATTGATATAAAACATCAGGGACTTCTTTCTTTTCTCATATTTGCACCTCGCTAACTTCATTACACTAGAACAGAGAGATTCCGACATGAAAGGAGCAAAGCTTAAGCTCCACCATGAACTAACAACTGTGCTTAAAAACAAAATTGATTCGTTGTGATAATCTAATTGCTGATTAACTTACAAGCATGTCCCTCCTCTTTCATCTCCCAAACTACATATAGGGGAGAGATTAAGCTTAAAAAAAATGAAGGAAATGGACAAAAGAACTCTACAGGACATGACCTAAATTGACTTTTTGATACGATTTGTGAGCAGCAGCACATCACTATAGGAGTTGTTAGGCAATCAGTGTATAAAATATATCATTTGGTTGTGAGAACTGTGCTCTAGCTGTGGTTTGTCCTGATTTTTGGGAAGGCTTGGACTGAGGATTGGGATATTTATCCATATTTGGACTGAAAATACTTCAGTTAGGGTCTGTGTGTTTAGCTTATTGGTCCAGAATATGATCTAACGTTCTAAATGTCATTCTAGCCATTATCTGGCCAAACCATTTTGGGGTATACTGTAAAGCAAGATTCACTTGATTTTTAAACAATGAATATACCTCCTGGGCCTTCTGAGGATGCATCACAATTCTTCCTATTTTATATTCTTATCCAGCACTTTACAAGCAGACTTTTGTATAATCAAACCTTTTGCAAGTATTCAAACAAGATATGCAAAACGATGCCGAGCGACTTTCCGGCGGATTAGAAAAGAAGTACATTCTCTGAAACTAATTTTAATCAAAAGGCACCCCAAGGCTCCATGCTTGGATGCTTAAGAAGCAAATACCAGCCAAAGGCAGCCACACTGAATCATTTCTTGTAAAACCCATGGGTAACACACCCCACATCAATCTGAGTAAACTCAAAAGCCTTACATCTGCAAAACATGCAGTGTGCTTCTTTAGAATTACTGAAAACGGAGCTCTTCTGCTTTACACGATTACAAAGTTAATTTCTAGTTTTACAGTTTTTCTCCATAGGTTTGGCTCATTTCTTGAAACCGAGATGACATTCTCATAACTACATGGATAAGTCTCCAAACCATTTGTCAATTGTTCACAACAGAATTTTATTTCTCA
>JAVQJG010018335.1:0-30681 GCA_036024015.1 Craterocephalus amniculus | reverse complement strand
AGGTCTTCAAAGTATTCCTTCTTCCGACCCACAACGTCCCGAGTCGAGGTCAGCAGCCCCCCATCTCCACTGTACACAGTGTCGATGGAGCACTGCTTCCCCCTCCTGAGACGCCGGATGGTGGACCAGAATCTCCTTGAAGCCGTACGGAAGTCTGTCTCCATGGCCTCACCAAACTCCTCCCATGCCCGAGTTTTTGCCTCAGTAACCGCCGAAGCCGCTGCCCGCTTAGCCTGCCGATACCTGTCAGCTGCCTCAGGAGTCCCACAGGCCAAAAAGGCCCAATAGGACTCCTTCTTCAGCTTGACAGCATCCCTCACTGCTGGTGTCCACCAGCGAGTTCGGGGAGTGCCGCAACGACAGGCACCAACGACCTTACGGCCACAGCTCTGGCTGGCCGCCTCAACAATGATTTGAAATGCAAAGTTGAAAAAGTTCTGAATAGGTTCACTTCACAATAGATGATTTTTCAGGATTTTAATTGCTATGGCGCCATCCCTCCGTAGGAATTTTATCACTTATTGTAGGCTACTTTTAAGGCCATAAAAATAGAAAATTAAAACTATTACATTTCCAGTGCTGACTATAGGTTTTTCACCACACTCTCTCCAAAAATTATTGCTTCAAGTTTTTCTGTTATTTTCTTTTTCCAGTTATCATCCCCAAACTTTGCCTAATCCAGTCTCTTGTGCTTTCACTACCTTACTTGGCCACTCCTCCCCCTCTATCCATTCAAAGGGGAAGTTCGGGATGTTTCAACCTGTACCTATGTTGTAGCATGCTATACGATCATTTACTCACCCAGACAGTCGTGGCGCAACTTGAACTCCTTCGGAAGATATTTTTATCCACACGCGATCAGCATATATTCATATAATGGGAGCGTTCGAGGCAAGTGCCGCTGAGCCTCTAATTAAGGCATTATCTACCACAAAACAATTAATTTTACCAATGTGTTGTTAGCAAATGCTAGTCAGATCTCTCCATTACCTGGATTCAGCTTGTACTTCCTTTGTTGTTGTCATTCCAGGATCCGTTCAAGCCTCTTGCCCTCACCTGCAACAGTTCTGATGCAAGTTAGGGCTGATTAGCTTAGCCTCCTTTATCGAAGCGTACTGTCTTTGAACGTACCTGCGTGTGTATTGATGCACGTTACCGTTACTGATCCTCCTCTCAAGCATGTCAGATCTGAGCATCATGTCTGTGTTTTAGTGGATCAACAGCCAGCGTAGTTTGTGTGAGGGATGTTTACATCGGCTGAAAGGTGGGGAAGTTCCCGAAGTGCTAGATAACCAACATCACACAGCAGATAAGACAGGATTTATTTAGCTGTTTAGCAAGATTTAATTGATATTCTGTATTATTAATACTAATACAGCCAGTGTGACCCAAAGGGGCTTTAAATTTTTTAAATATTTCCCAAATAAAAGTAGATGGAGCTATTAATTTAAATGTTTAGTTAACTTATGCTGCAATCGTTGGTGAATGACAATTAGAAATGCTGGACATTTAAAAACACACAAAAAAAAATTATTATTATTTTTTTTTTAATTAATAAAAAAGTTAAAGACAAGAGGTAATCTTTTATTTCAAATAAATATTGGTTCAGTTATCTGCCTGCACGATTACAAAGAATTGTAATCAGGACCCGGAAAAAAATGACATTGGTTCAAGTCCGATTTAAGTAGTTACAAAAGGGAGAAGTGTTTGCTGATATTTATTGTTGGTCAGAGTATTTTTTATTTTTATACATAGGTGGCTCTGCTGCCCGGCTGGCTACTTGCGTATCATGACTGGCTACTCTGTGTCTCTGTGGAAAGCCCTGCTCTGCCCCATATTCAAGCTTCCAACTTGCATGCAGTCAGCGTGTCTCTGAGGCTTGGGTTCGGCTTGAGCACCTGGGTGTTTGCAGGACAGCATTGTTGGCCTTTTGTGGTTTCTGTTCTGGTTTAGGTAATTAGTTCTCTTGAAAGCACATCCAAAGTTGTAGGTGGAGTCGTTGATTGTTCAGTTGCTTCATCAGGCTTGCTGGTTTTGGTGCCACTGACACTTGAAGTGCAGGGGGGCTTCGTCAGTTCTGGTGGGCAGTCAGAGGGTCTGGACTATGGTGATGTTGTAGCTATGTCTGGTTCTGGAGATTATTTTGGGGTTCTTTTTCTTACATCAGTCCTGTTGGAGTGGGTTCTGGCTACTCTGGTCTCTTTCCGTTGAGTTATTGTAGAGCTGTTCAAGTGAGCAGTTGGTTAAGATTGCAGAGCATTTTAAGATGGATGTTGGTTATAAATGCTTAAAGGAGAACATAAAGTTTATATTGAAAGAGAATTTGCCGTAAGGGGGAGTTCTCGAGACAAACCTGAAAGCTGCTGGTATGGACTTGGGTGCCAGTACTGCTGAAGGAAGCACTGAGTTTACGTTTGAGCTGTTGTTGCAGGCTGAGATAAAGTAACTTGGTCTTGAGGAGTGCAAGTTAGCGTTGCGTAGCAGGTTACAGGGTTTCTGTTTCTTCACCTGGGCCTATGTCTTTTATATTTCTAGTAATCTCCATTTGGTTCCCCTGTTTTTTGAAGACCCGGATACTTTCTTTTCTCTCTTACCTTGTCCAGCCAATGAGACCAGGCTCTTCTCAGAGCTTGGTATCTTTGATCGAGAGCTAGTCTGTGGCATCTACAGTATTCCATGTCCATAGTGATATGGAAGTCCATAAAACTCCATCAATGTTTTTTCTGGTGTGTGGCTGCTAACTGATTCTTCCCAGGGGATACACTACATTAAATTAATGTCCCTTTTATTTCTGTGAGCTCCAGGCCCTTATTACTCTGTAACTTCAGTTGTAGTCAGTTATGATGATCAAGTCAGGGTTACTATCTGGATATTACCTGGTTATTACCCAGTTATTATAATATAAGATATGTTACTACATCATTACCATATAATTACTGAGTTTTAATGTAAAGGGTTTTGGATTAAATGGTTTGCTTACTTCCCCAGTAAGATATATGATGTGTTGATTTTGTTTGTTGTTAAAAGGGGAAGGCATTATTTTAGCTTTTGCTTCAGCCCACACCCCTTTGGTTCATTTAGTTTATCTTTATTTTTTTTGTCTGGGGCGTTTTTGTTATTGCCCCCATTGGAGGAACCATCTAAACAGACACTAAACATTTTAAAGATATTACATTAATGAAGAAAGAGAGTTTGCAAAACAGCAGTAACTACTAGAGATTATCAAATAAATTGTGAGCTGAGTCTGATAAAAACAATCTTGTAGTACACAATGCCCTGTAGCAGATTAGTCTGCAGTGTAAACACATAAGGGCTTCAAGAAGTTCCAAACTTAAGAGAAACAAGTTGTGCCATGTAAACAATAAAAACAATGTGAAGAAAATAAAAATATTGTAGTCTCAACTAGCCTTTCAGAGTCTTCAAGATATCACATCAATGACTAAAACCTACATTTCAGTGTCAATGCAATAACTCTTCAATTTCTAAATATTATCTGACTCAAAACTGATATTAAGTCAATACATTCAGTTGGTTGTGTTGCCTTGTACGGAACAGCTGTTCTCTAAATGCTTTGCAGTTTCACTTTAGACCATCCTAACATCCTCAGGGGTGGACCTTTTCTTTAATACTCACTACATATTTGAACTGTGTAAACAAAATGACATCACTGGCCTGTAGTGTGTTACACTTTGTCTCTCTGCAGGCCTGAAAAAACAAGGACTCAGTAATGTGTTGTTGCCTTAGCAAACCATGCACAGACTAAAGTCTGTTTCCTCTTTGGTAAAACCAACATACTTGGTATGCTTTGGGTAAGATATGCACTCTCTTTTCTCAGTCTCCATCTTTACTTCTCTTTTTCTCTGCCTCCCTCAGACCCTGGTTTGTTTTGTCCATTTCAGACAGTGTGATTCATTTTAATTCAGCTGGGAGGCTGATCACAGATCAGCCTTCATAAGCTAAGTGGCCCTCAGCAGCAGCAATTGAAGGTCCTTTTACCCTTTCTTTTTTTCTTCCTTTTTTAATCACACACTTGTATGTCTCCTCGATAATCTTTTCTCTTACATTTTTTCTTTGGTCTCTTTCCTAATTTGTTTTTGTGCTTTTGTTTCTTTCTTGCTCATAGATTTGTCTTATCTCAAGGTATTGCAATATGATTTTCACCCCTTCCTCCTCCACCTCACCCATAAGGCTCAAATTACCAGGATTTTATCACAGCTAAAGATGAAAGTATGCAGGGATGCAACCCCACACCCCCATAACTGCTCTGCCATGATTTTATGTTTTCCTCTTCTCATGTTTAAGCAGATGCTTTGCCTTGCTTGGGTATAATTCCATAATCCCTAAATCTCAGTCATTTTTCATAAAGACTCATAGGAAACAATTGCACAAGGGATGGGCCAAATTTAATCAGCAGCCTGCAAATGCAATTATCTCAGCGGCAGAGAGGCGTTTGTTTGGGGGATGGGGGCCATGGCCAACACCCCCATGACATCTACTATACCGCAGAAAAGATTTTCCCATCAGACTGATGTAAAGGCTGAAATTGATACATGTATCTACTGTCATATCAATATAAAAGTTAAACGATGGAATTAATAACCTTGAAATAATTTGAATTATTATTTTCCCCAGAACTCTCGTCTTTGAACCGGAACTTTCTTTAAGTTTAAAATGAACTTTTAATTAAGAATAAAAGAAATAGTGGTTTTGCTTATGTAGTGCAGTTAGTGCTGAGTGGCCATTTTTTGTATACTGGATGGCTTGAATTTGCAAGATATCTGCGCATCATCATAGATTTCCAAGAAATAACAAGATCTGATTCACAAGGTTCAATTTCCAAAAAAGTCAGAAGTGATGGAATGGCTTTATTTTTTCCTTTCTCACGCCCACATTAACATCTCTAAACTGTCATGTTCCTCCTTGTCCTCTGCCACTCATTGGGCACAGTCGATGTCACTAAGTGAGGAGTGTGCCTATATTCTGACATTTACAATTAGTTAATTCATGTCTTCCTCTGCTAGCATATATATTGTAAGTGGTAAGTAAGCATGATTTAAAAACAACAATTATAATGTGTGGATTCAGTTTGAAGAAGAGAGCTTGAAACAGTGTACTGTGTGCAACCTACAGGGTTCAGCATTTGAAACAGTCATGAATAAAATGAATATATTACAGGACCAATCTGTTTGCAAATGCACGTGTGGCTTAAAATATTTGTTAATTAATGGCCCACCTAAGTAAAATCAATGGAAATTATTGCATGTTAACAGGTCTCTCTCAAGGGATTTAGGGTGGCTCAACATGGTGGCTGAATGACTGAAATCTGAAGTTTGTGTTGCAGCTGGACTTTTTTTTGCTACACTTATGGGCACGTGTTGTTGAGGGTCAAGGTGAGAGTGACATGGCAGGAAAGTTGTCAGGGGATGCTGTGGCAAAATAAGCTGGAGCAGTGGTGGAGGGGCGAGGGCCATCATAACTGCTTACGGTTTGAATTTCTATTGTTCACAATTCTTTTGGCACTATCAAGGAAATGCATCCTTTTTCCACTTAAGTAATTTTTTATTACATATGTCAACCAGTTATCTGCCCTAATAATTCACTGTTGGTTAAATAACAAAAACAAAACACAAACTGGAGCTCAAAGCTTGAACAAACAAAAGGCAAAGAGTAAGGGTCAATTCCATTTTCTTTTTTACCCTTTCCTTTACCCCTTGCTTTCCTCATCCCTTCGCCCTTTCAGACAAAGTGGTAAGAGGAAGGGAAGACAACATTCCCCTTGGAATGAGACACCCCCTGCTTTATTCGTATGTCATCAGAAGTTATCACTAGTTGCTATGTCAAACAGCAACAAGTATCAATGACAACCAAATTTCAGCAAATTGATGGGCAACTGATGACAAAACAAAACAATATGGTCTCCAGTAAATATAGTTTCAATTATCTGAGCAATGGACTTATTTTTTAATTCATGTTCAGTAAAAAGAAAAAAGAAATGAGTGGAGACAGAGACACCCTTGACACTTTGTAGTTTTTTTTAGGGATGTGCATTTCAGGCAAAAATGCTATTGGAATCGGGCCTTATGAATTTATAATTTTTGAATATTCAACACCATAACACCATAAACCAATAAAGATAGTTATCGTGAACAGTGATTAAAGACAAGTCATGATTGGGAAATTCCATGCTAAAAATGTTGATATTGTATTGCATCATATTGGTATCAGCGATAATTGCCCTGGATTTACCTACTTGGTATCTGATCAATCAAGTTTTCAGTATTGCCCATCCCTATTATCAGGTAGCTGAGCTGTTAGAGATGTTAGCAAATTAGCTAACATTAACATTAATTAATGTTTTTAATTAGCACTTAGTGATTTGACAACAGCCACAAGATGGTCAACAAATATAAAATAACTTTTACATCCTTATTTACGCTGAATATATTCAGGATGTGAATGTATTACATTTATGAATGAATGTGTTACATTTATAGGTGTCCTGCCTGCCTACTGCTGCCATCTCTGCTGATGAATAATGTGTTTGCTGGTAAATTTTTTTACCCCCTTGTTCAAAGTGTGGTGGGCTGTCTTTGTTTGGTGGTTTGTGTGGCTCTTCCCCTTCATCCAAATGTGAACGCACAAAGCAGAGCGGGAGGCCTAAGTGGCAGAAAAAGGATTCATCCTCACAATAACACTGGCACTTTCTATCCTATACACAGGATTTTGCTTGAATATAGAGTTTAACTTCCCTCAAAAATCAGTGTACACGATAATCTGTACACATGGTGCCATGTACTGCTGTAGCCAGTCAGCCATGAATGTCAGCAGCCATGTCAGAATTAAAAATGCACTCAGTGTATAAGCTCCCCCTCCCTCAATACACACATCGCCCTGTATATGTGTACATACTGTATTAACTCACACAGTAAAATCTCATTTATGACTGGATGTTTGTCTTTCTTTAATCTTTGATTGCTTCCTTTTCTGTCATTCTCTTTTTTTTTCAATTTTACATTTTCATCTCTCTTTTGTGTCCTTTTATACACACACACACACATATACACACAAACATTAACGCTGGCATTTCTGACCGCAGTATGTTCAGAAGTATTAAACCCCACCCCTGCCATATCTCTGGTGAACTGCTATGAAGTACTTGTACTGTATGTGTTCAAATTAATGCAGAAATTTTTTTCAGGTCAATAGGAAAACACATACTGTAAAGTGCAAGTACATAAGGTACTACCTATGCAAATGTATACTGTGCTAAAGAAGTTAAAATTGCATGCCATTCCTATGGGAGGTGCTCTAATCATTGACTTAGTCGGGAATATAAACTTTCTGATGCAGGGATATGGTACATGTTAATGCTGAACATGTATTAAATTGGTCTTGTTAACTCAGTCTCATGACCACTGAAACAGGAAGAATTCTGAAGTATTAAACATTAACCCTGCATGAATTCTTAGAAATATATACTTTGTTTTTTTAGATGTAGTGGCATATCTCATACAGTATGCCTTTTAACTATAAAATAAATGAAGGGATTATTGTCAGTTGGCTAAATACCTGCCTGAGTGTGTTTTTAAAATAATTCTTCAGTTAAGAAATTGTGTGGAATTAATTATTTATCATCATTTATCAATAGTAAACTCTCTGCTGCCAGAAACGATCAATGGTCAAACATAAATGTGAATCACATAAAAACAAATACATATGGGCTTACAGTACAGAGCCAAAGTAGTGGATTTAATTTATGTAAATTTTCGGAGATATATCCCAGAATTTTTAAATCATGAAACCCCAGAAAACCTCATGTTGATGTTCCATTGGCCCATCAACTCACCCATACACACAATACAAACTATTTTAATCAAAATCAGTCATACATTCACACACTGTACTAATTACAAATAGGCACAGTTTTGGTTTGTTTTTCAGCCAAGACTTAAGCCTAGGGGTGAAGGTTTTAAACTCAGATATGGTCTTGAGTTCAGTTGGTAATCAGTTCCACAGGTGTTTATTTTCTATTTGAAAAGATAATGATCCATTATTCTTTACCCAGATTATCTAGTACACTACATATTGTCTTGTCATTTACCAAAAAAAATAATAAAAACAATTCTGAGTCTGGCATTCTCCGCAATGTAACCAGCTGTTATTGTATGTAGTATGTGTGAAGCAATGCCTACCAAAGTGGTTACACAAACACAACCCTTTTTAACTTCTAGTACATCACTCTGATGCTTTCTGATGTCCTTTCCCTTTTTGTCCTGGCACATGTACAAGACAAATGAATGTGCTCAAGCAAAAACATTTCCATTCCGAGTGTTTAACCTTCATGTGAGCACACACATATGCATGCACTTCAAATCTGTGTGTCACCACTGCATTTACTTAAACCGGCAACAGTGGCGACTGGGGGATGAGGATGGAGCTGTGTGGTGGCAGCACATGATGGATTGGAGAGGAGATCACCTATTTGTAGAGCAAAGGCAGAGATTTGCTGTCCTGACATTCACTGTCGGCAAGCGAGCAGCACAAAGCACAGTGACTGACGCAGGTATGTGGGAACATGAGCGTCTTAAAACTACACAGGAGCTGCCTTTGTTTGGAAAATCGTGTTTATTACGTTCCAGTGTTGTATTTTTGGTAAGAATATGTTTCTCTTCTTGTTTTGTATGTCATAAACACAAATGCAAATGCATCGAGAAATACAGTGTCGCTGTATTATGTGGAGCTGTCACAAAGGAAGTGTTCAGTGCTTGTAACGGCAAAGTGTGCTTTCGGAGGATGGAAGGGTTTTGGCGGCAGGCAGGCACATTGACTGTCAGCTGGTGAAGGCAGGTTCATTTTGCACAAATACCTTAAATTTCTTTATTTGGTGAGCCCCACTCTTATTCCTATTGGATTCTGTTATTGCTTTGGCTTAGTTTTAGGTTATCTAAAGATATATTTGCATAAGTATCAAATATTACAAAAGACCTTGAAATGCATCATGCCACGACCAACCCCCTCCCCCCCACACACACACACACACACACACACACACACAAACACACACCACCACCACCCCCCACAGTCTTTTTAAACTTTGAAACTGAGCCAAAATATCAAACTGCAATTTCCATCCATCTGCAAGAATACAATAACTTTTGCTTCCCAACAGGTTTTAACTGGTAACACATTGTGTATTTTCAAGCCTTTTTCACTTTTTAGGGGTTCTGTTTCATTCACTAATTTCATAATTTATTCATTATCAAACTTTTACAGCAATCTTTGATTTGGCTAAATTTTTCATCCATCTCTTCTTTTATTCATTCCACATATCCTCCTGCTGAATTAAATTTTTTCAGTTCCTTTCTTTCAGTTTATTGTCTTGCTTTTCATCCTTACAGCCACGTATTGTATATTTTCCTCCATTTTAGAGGGGATTTGTGGTTGCCAGCAGACTGGATGAATTGACAGGCCCAGTTTGCGTGCAGTAGCTCTGTGTTGTTTTTCAGCAACAACTTTCTTTTTTGTTTAACACTTTCACTAAGCTCTACCTTAGAGCTGACCGCCTGTTCTTCATTGTTTGGTAATAAAACATGGAATTGAAACATTTTTATCGATTCTCTTTCTCAGGCAATTCATAATAGGAGTTGTAGAGGGACAGCTGAGTTGTGTTGACGTTCTCCTCCTGTATTTACTCACATCTTGAGTTGGGATTTAAGTTGGTGGCCTACTGGTAACATGCCTACAGATAAAGCAAACTGGTAATTTAATTGATGCTCAAGGCATGTATAGTAATGAGGTCCTCATCACTGCCAAGCCTGAGCAGCATACATATGTGTGAGTATGCTTTTGGAAATCCTTCTTTCAACTATCAAGTGTATTTACTGTATGTGTGTAACCATCTCTTATTTTGGCATTTCCACTGGTCTTAGTGGAGAGCACCTTGGCAACAGTTTCATCCTGCCAATGCTGCTGTGATTTCCAGCAGGACCTGTGGCTGAGCATTTAGCCGCTTTGACCCAGAATGCATCCTCATCTTCCTGCAGTTTCCCAAGTTTCTCTCCACTGAGCCCCAAGCTGCACTGAGCCAGAACCAAGTAAAAGTCAATGAGACAGCACAGAAGAGATCCAGGGAAAAAATAAATAAATAAATAAATAAATATATCCCGGCTCCACTTCTAAAGAAAAGAAGAAATCCCTCTGCCTGTTTGATTGAACGCCTGTCTATTTATTGTAATTGCCTGACTGTTTGAGTGTAATTGTGAGTTTTCTACTACCTCTCTATCTTTCTATCGTTCTGACTTACTGTCTTTGCTCTTACAACTGTCTCTTAACCTGATGCACCATATGGTTTTCGACACGGAACCATCTGGGAAGCCCTCTATAGAAACCGTTTAGAAAACAAAGTGTGAACTTCATGGGAAAAAAAGAAAAGTGGAAAGAAAACACTTCAGGTGATAATATGAAATATCTTTCATCATCACAAGCACTTCACACAGTTGTGATTAATCAGATAAACAATGTATTACAAGCTGCCGAGTTAGTGACTACAAGCTCCTCATATTCTGCCTGTGGTTCAAAATAATAGTTTGTAGCTTTCAGGATGGATTTTATAGCTATCATATAAGGTTAACAGTCCGTTTTAGCCATATGTTTTGATTGTCTCTCCGGAAGCTTATGTGAGGGTAAAATAAAGATGATGTGCCATTACAGCAGCTGCTGTCAGAGAAATGTTGGCTTAAGTAAAGGCCCATGTCACTGTCAGTTCTTCAACTCTTGCCTTTGTCATCCTTAGTGTCCTTGATATACTCTGAGTCTTCTGATGTGTTTGACACCATCACTGAGTGTAGAGATCATCACTAAGAAAGATGTTTTTTTTTGTTTTTTTTGTTTGTTTGTGTTGATGAATATTCATCACATAGAGCTATGTAAGTATGCAAAACAATAAACCTCATTTAGGAATAGTTAACATGGCATTACTCCACCACCAGAGCAAATCAACCATCTATTATTTCCGACATATTTCTTTATTCAACAGTCCCCACAGCACTTATTAATTCCCCTTCCCAAAGTCATTAATACGTTTTCTCTCTTATCATTGGTTCACTATTGGCCTCCCATTCTTAATCAAATTCATCCCCACACAACAATAAAGTGTGTGTGGGGGGGGGGGGATCACACCAAGCGCCAACCATCAAGATAATTGCCTGCTTACATTTGTTCTGCCTCCCGGAAATCCATATTGTTTTCCTCAAATAGTCATGCAGCCTGATAGGAAAGATAGCTATGGCTTTTGAAGCCAGTCATTCGGAGATACTAAGAGTTGCTCTCAGCAAAAAGCCGGAAGGGAGTGGGTAGTTTAGGAAAATTAGCTGTGCCATAGCAAGGTGAACAAACTAATCAGGACGTTTTTCTCCACCCACTAAACTATCAACAAAATGCTTTAACCACTGATTTCCCTCTGGCCGTCGGCTACATACCCAGCTAAAACATGCAAGCCAAGCATTTACTTTTAATTGAAGCAAAGCCAACATGAGTTTTGCATCATATTGTAGGCATTATATAATGTCTGTTTGTTATTTATTCATGGCTTAATGTTGTTAACCATTATTCAGCATTTTGTACTTACCATGTCATTCAACCAGTAAATGTATCAATACAACATGGACATGAGACCCTAGGATGGCAGACCCTTTGAGACTGTCTTTGTGACATTCAATGGTTTATATAGGTTTAATACAGACAACATGACAGACAACTTGAAATGGCAGAAACCCTTTTTCTTGAGCCTTTACATATTACACTCTTAACCTCTGCTGGGTTAACTTTCTTCATGTTGAGTGAAAGTTGAGTTCACACTTGTAGGTTGTAGCTACAACAGTTGGTTGTAGCCACGTTGATTACTTAAGTGTGTTGCCAGCCCATTCTTAACCCAGTTTCATCATAATGGCATAGTAATTTTGTCAAGAATAAAGCAGTTTGTGAAGTTTAAACATGTTGGCGACACATAATTTCACTAGGTATTTCTGTAACCCTACCTGACACACTGGATTAATAGCCATATATTTAAACCCAATGTTGGCTTAATCATATAATTTGTTTTATTCTAAAACTAAACTTCAAGTAAAACCAAACGTCATAATACAAATCATTGAATGTTACATTGTGAGGACTTTGTCATTAACTCAAAAATGTACCTCAAAAATTGTGTTTGCAGCATTTGCTGAAAGCAAACATTACTGTTGATGGTACAATAGGTAGCTACTTGTGTGAAAATACACCTTCTGTGTAAAATACACAAACCAGGGGCCATATTTTACCATACTGTATACCATACCATATATTGTGTACTCTCCTGTAAGGAGCCCAGAATTTCTAGTTTCTGTCTGTTTCCAGGTTATGTAAGTGAGGCATGTAAAACCAAACCATTTTTTCTACTTAACCTTCACCAGGTATTTCATTTTTTAAACATAAGCTAATATTACTTTGGCATACATATGGAACCAAAGAAATAAGGAGGATTTTTTTTTACTCAAGATGAAGACACTTCTCAAAATAAGTCAAGATCAAATCCAATTTATTTTTACAAAAACAAATGTGTATTGTGAATAACCTCTGAGCTATGTACTTTAGACATAGTACTGATTTCTTGTTTCCTGAAAATGTAGAATGATACTCCTATTTACATCATCAAAAAAATGCACAGCCAAATAAGGTCTTCAGTACATATGCAAAGTATGTACATTTCATGGTCAGAAAATCTGGTGTGCTCATGTGCTCCTGGTTATGTGTGGATATGTTTTCCAACAAAATGCAATATATTGTGAAAGCAATTAGAGAGCAACCAGCCAGGATAAATTCTGGTAATTCTTAGAGCATGTACAGTAGGTGTATCTTGCAGGAGCAAGATTGAGAAGTCCTGCTGGTATTTTTGTCATAATGACTACTTTGCTTTGTCTGTCGGTTTGTCCATTGCCCTACTTTGCTGGCAGCATCCTATTGTGAAAACAATTTGATTTTGAGACATGGCCTCCTCTTAGACAAGTGATATCCCCCCTGTGGTGAGAAGCAGGATTAATTTCTCTCCCTAACCCCACCGCACATGCTGAAAGATGGAGAAGTAAAACTGGAGTTGGGGGGGATGGAGGCCAGTGTAGGTATACCAGCACAACCTATTATCCAAGGAGTATCATTTAATGGAGGCTTTGTGGGATGATATTGTATTTGGCCAGTTCTGTGTGGTGCTGGCTGGGTGCCTCATGTATGATTATGTGTCTCATCGGTTTCAGCCCAGTGTCAGTAATCTGTTTGTATGGAGATAGAGAACATGCAAGCTCTGTAAATAATGCAAATCTGCTACTGGGCTTAACTTTGTTGTCCTTTATTTCTTTCTAGCCATCCATCTCTCTGAGGCTTTCTGCCATCACCATTTGTCTCTCTCTTTATCTTTTTGGTTCTTTCCCCCCCTCACATAAAATCAGGATTAAGTATTCTCTAAATTCCTGCAGAACAATAATCTGAACCACCCTCTGTATCCAATCAATGTGTGGCAAAATAATCAATCCCCTCTCCAAGCCTGACGATCACTGGCTTGACAAGCCAATACATTTTATGATGGTGGAATACTTGATGAAATATAAAATTACGAACTTATTAGACCTACAGGGCTTAAGTCCCAGATGGATTTAGTATTCTAGTGGTAGTGTAGGATAATTGATTCTGTCTGCTCACAGGATGGGGAAAGAGGGATTATTAAAAACAACAGATTGGGAAAAGCATAGTGTTTGAGATCATAGCATTGTGACATGGTTTGTCCTCAGTTTCACAACAACTTTCTTCAGATTGTGTGATTTAAGGTTAATTGTTTACACAAAGAATTTTAATACCTTTTTTCTCCCAAGTGACAGTATAAGTGAGACATACATTTATATTGTACGTGAATTGCTGGTGATCCTCATGGTATACTGCACAGCCTGTAATCATTTCATAAAGATTCAATTTGAGCATCTTATTGGGCGACACAAAGAAACTACTCTGTTTATCTGTACTGATTGTGTCCCGTTTCTCTTTTTTACAGAGATTCTTAGTGGAGGTGTGTATGTTGACCAGAACAAGTTCCTGTGCCATGCAGACACAATCCACTGGCAGGACATTGTCAAGAATCCACGGGTCCATCCTGTTGTGGTGCCAACTAACAGTAGTGTCACATGTAAGTAAACCCAGCAAGCGCACACATGATAACTTGGCCTGCTTTTGCAAAGGTTGATCATTGTCACTGAAAACAGTGCTGTGTTTTTCAGAAGCCATTCACCTCACACTTAGTTCCATTCATAAACCTGGAAGCTTCATGTGTGTACAGTTTCTCTAAGACATAGTAGAGTTCTACATTGACTTTGAATTGCACTGCTACTGTTGGATTTAGGATTGAGTGTAAAAAAGTTCAGTGCAACATAAACAGCGAAGGACTTCAGTTTGAGACTGCAGACGGGTCATGTTATTAGCAGCTAGCATGGCTCCAAGCAGCTCATCTCAAGCAGAGACCAGGAGTAGCGATCCAGGTCAGTTTTCTCACTGGTTTCCAAATTGTACTCTTCACACCCAACAAAACTTTCCTCAAGGTCTTTTAAGGCTTTTTTTGCTGTTGTTGTTGTTTAAATTAATTCATTTGAAAGCATCGACCAAACTTCCCAATTAAACACGAAAACCTCGGGTTCTTCACAGCTAAATAGACATGGTAAAGTGACGACAAAGAAAAAGCACAGTGCTACTATATGTTGAACTGAGACATTTATCAATAAAGAATAAGATGACTCATTTTTGTAAGATGATCTAAATATTGATAAAAAGTCACAGATAATTAAATCTGCCGTTTAACAGCAGAAGACCCTGCTGAGGGGTAAAAAGAGATTGTATTAAAAAGCAGAGCAACCCCCTGAATAAATGGTTAAACACAGGTCAGAGTCACGACTGTGGATGAAGGACTTACAGCTACTTTTCCTGCACTGGATGAATGCATAGCATGCACAGTACACGATCCTACATACAGGAGACACATACATACAGATAGACCTTTGCATGCAGGTATTTTTTTAAACAGCCCATGGTAACCTGCAGAGCATAAATCATTCTTGTGCCAGAAAATCAGATTTATCTCCTAATACTCATTTTCTTGAGATTCATTGGGCAGATCTTCCATGGCCATTATGCCTACGTGTCATGCATGGCTGTATATATTTGCAGGATCCATAATGAAGTAAGAGTATATTAGAAAATCTAATAATCAGACATGAAATCAAGAAAAAAATCATTAATTTATTCCAGTGATATGATCTGTTTGTCTTGTTTATCTTGTTTAACTCTTTTCAGCATTTCTACTTCTCCATGTCAGGATTAAATTGCTCTGAAGAGGTGCAGGCTCAAAAAACGTGGCTTACAGCCATGTTACTCGAATGAATCCTTGCAGAGGCCTTTCACATTGACTGCCTGTGACTTGACACAAGAGAAATGATGCAAAGGGGATGCCACATCTTGACCTGTCCCATTCACTCCTGATAAGTGGCTTCATGTGAACAGCGGACCACTGTCATCGAAGCATAACCCCATGACCCCATTCTGTCGCTCTGCTTACCATAACAATTCACAAAGACTACCTGCTCAAATCAATTTAATGCCTCTCTGTAGCCAGCTGGAAGACATGTTAATGAACACAGTGAGTTACGATGGGATTTATCAGGGTGAAATAAACATGCTTAATCTGTCAGGGGGTACAGGGACTGATGGTTGTTCCAGTTGGCAGTGAAGAGGGAATAAATTAATTCACCTCCTCTGACCCATTTATGTGCGTTCACAAATTAAATCTCTTCAATGCACTGTTTTCCTTTCGTTATCAGCTCTGTTCTCAAGTTCTTTAACATTAAAATCTGTGTATTTGTATTGTTCAAGTTTGATCTTTTCAAATAATATTCTAAAATGCATTATCATTATAAAACAAAATAAAGTCAGCATATGTCCTTGGATATCTACTCGCAGCACTTGCTGGAGGCTTCAGATGCATATTAACAACAAATGACATTGGTATTCTGCTCAATCACCGTCCTCCCTGCAGCCCTGTTAGCCCCTGATCGACCCTGACTCCTGTGCAAGTATTCTACCCCCACTGAAAGATCAGGGGTCTCCAAACTTGTAATCCACAGCTGACAACATATTACCAGTTAATATTTTGCTCTTCAGTGTCACCCAAGCTTTGTATTTTTATTACTCGTGACTTGTCTGAGCCAAAGTTGTTGTGTTTATGGGTTTCCTTTTGAAAAAAAATAGGAAATTTAAAAATCTCTGCCTTTCTGAACCTCCAACGCGCTTCCCTTAGAAGCTTTTTCCTCACACCTGCACTGATACAGCAGTACTCTTGATATTCCAACCCCCAGGGTCTCTTTTCTTAAGAAAGCTGTTAAAGACTATGGTGAAAAGGAAAAGGAGGTTTGACATGTTTATTCTAGGTCACTGAGAATTTTGAAGCAGCGATAGTGAAGACCTTGGAAATTGAAAGAAAACTCTTTGACTTGACTTCACAGAGCACCACGCTCAGAGATCAGAGATATAACGAAGTACAGGAGAGGTTCTGCAAGTTTTCACAGTGTCAGACAGCTATTTATGGCTGCCTGACATTTGTAGAATTACCCGTTTTGTATGCTGCTTTTTCTACTGTAAAGGCTGTCCTCTGTTTGCAGCACTGTGGAAGTCCCAGTTGAAAGGGTACAATTTGGACAGAGACTGAGAAATGACAAAAAGAAAGAGGAACACAGAGGAGGGATGAATTATTGAGTGACAGGGCTGATGACGAAAGAGATGAAATGTGTAATAAAGAGCCTCACAAATGAGGAAGGAGAGAAGGGCAGAACACAGAGAGGCTTGTGTCGGGCAATGGAGTCGGTCTAATGGTAATAGCTCTCATCTGGAGAGGCTGATGGGTAGAGGAATGCAATTTTTGCTCTTATCCAGACTCACTTTCTCCACTCAATTAGTGGCCTGTCAATTAAGTCCTTCAAAACCCCCAGAAAGACAGGCGCTAGAATTATGAGGGTACATTAATGCTTACTACTTTTGTACAGCTCTTATATCAGGCTGATGTGTGCTGGTATTTTACTGGGTTGATTTAGGACGCAGTAACAAAAAAGATTTAGTATTAGTTTCATAAAGTAAGCTATGCCAAAGTTATTTGAGGTTTCATTCATAGAAAAGTACACACAACTGAGGATATGCCATCTCCTTCGTTAAAATGAGATGTGAATAAGGAAGGTTTTTATTTGATGTGGGGAAAAAATCAAATACTCCAAACTGAGCCTTAGAAATTTATAAAAAAGAAAAAATATGATGAATTATGTTTATATTATTCACAATTCTATTCACAATAATTAACTAGAGCTCAGGAATGAAGGCTTAAACTACACTTTAGAATCATTGAATACAATACATTCATATATACATATAGAAGAGCATATTGAACTTATTAAATAAAGCAGAATACTAGATGTATATGATCTGACATTAACATTTTGTGATTTTGCCTTTTTGAATATCAATTACTTTTTTTCTTGGACTTGTCTGCAGGTCAGAAGTGCCATCGGTCCTGTAATGGCCGCTGCTGGGGCCCCAAAGAGAGCCAGTGTCAAAGCTGTAAGTACTTTCCTATTATTACATGTAGACACACCACAAGACCCTGCTGGGGAGTGTGGCTTGCTTGATTGACATGTGGCTGACATGCAGTTTAGCAAGCTTCAGTGTTTTCCTTTTTTCCCTTTTTGATTTATCTTTATGCTGTTTTCTTTTGTGGATATGTTCTTCTGCACATAGACAGTTTTGCATGCTTCATTTGAAACTACTTATCAATTGTGTTTATTGTAATCATGTCTGGTTCTTTGGATAATTTGGATCATAAGACAGACATTCATCAGGCTTGTTTTAGTTATTTTTCTTCTTTATTCCATTAAGAAAATCTTTATTTTACTGGTCTTGAATTTTGAAGGTTTTGATAGGAAATTGATAAAGAACCATGTTTTGCCTATGTTTGTTTTTGTTTTGGTCCTGTACTTGGCTAAATCAGCCTCCTATTGGCTCCAAAAATGAAGAGAAGGACTGAAAACAAGAAGTGAATAAAAGCAAACCCACTAAATGTTTTACATAACATTGGTGTTAGCTTGGTTTAAAACTAAATTGTTATAAATCTTGCTTGCTCTTTGTTCATTACAGTATGAACTCTTTTGCATTTACTTGTTATGTAGTTCAGAATTCTTCATTTGCTTAAGTTTTTTCTGTGTTCATTTGTCCTTAAAGTCATGTTAGCTTCCGATTTTTTCCATCTGCAAGGACTTTGCAGGACATTTTTTAGCCCCTTCTCACATTCTCATCCTGTCCATTTCCTCCTTTTTCAAAACATTTCTATATCAATGCCAAGGCGATGAATTAAAACTACATGTGAAGCCCAATTCAGCCTACAAAGTCAGAAAGAAAAAAGTGTATATGTGTATATCAGGAGCAGATTCAGAGCTAGAGTGCTAACTCTAACAATGCAGTTCAAATTTATAGTTTGTAGTTTTTGTTGCTCTTTTTGTGGCAGAAAAGCTATAGCAGAGCTCCAGAAAGCTCTTCAAGATCTTTTCATAAGAAACACTCCATCTCATACTGGTGTGACAACTTGTAACACAACAGTTTGCATGGTGAAAAGCACAACACTCACCAGCAGGATTCAGCATCTGAGCAGTTTGTTCCTTCTGTCATTTGAGGTCATTTCTGTCACAGAGATTTTACAAATTAAACTCAGGTTATATCAACCACATCTGTCATTTTCTTGGTCATTGGGGTGATGGATGGATTAGTTATCTTCAAAAAGACAGTGATGACACCAGCACCTTTCTAAAGAGTTCAGAAATGTTCAATTTGAAAGCACAGAGAGTGGCAGAAATCCAAACAAGTAGATGGAGTCTATTATTTTATTCAGGCACAAACAAATCTTTTTAAGGGGAATACCAGTCCAACTGTTTAGCAGCTTACTACTCATGTTTTCAAACCTATAGACCAAGTGGCATTGATGTTAGATATATACTAACTTAATCTGAAAACTTTAGTAATTTGCATGGCATGTGGTACCATGATGCTTCTTCCCATGCTGATTAAAAAAAAAGCAAAAGTCAGATATTCTTCTGTTGACCTGGATGTCAATTGATTTCATAGCCCTGCTAAACAAACTCCTAGTAAACTCTAGTGAAAGTTGTCTTCTCTGCAGATTTAGTTTTACATGTTTCCTTAAAAATGAACTTCACTCCTTGAAATGGTGAGTCATCAGTTGCATTAGCACCTACTTGTTTAATAGAAATGTCACTACAGTTTTCTTCTTTAAGAATTAAGTGATTGTATTTTCAAATTTTTTTCCCACTTGCTTGCATCTTCAAAGAAAAAAAAAAGATTTTTCACTTTTGAAATCTGAATTTTAATCTATGGACTTTAACTCAGTGCTTTGTTCGATGCTTGCGTGAGTGGGCGTAGCTCACTTTTCCATGCAGAAACATTTACAGACTGTAACATCTGTCATAGAAGTTAAGGCTAAAAGTGAAACAAAAGTGTGGGTCTGTTGTCCAGAATAAAGAATTAGATACACATCCTTTTCAGAAGCTGTGCTCTATAGTCCAGTCCATTTTGTAGACTTGTCCACTCAAAAGCATTTTTAGTCACTGGAAATATATTTACTGTTTTCTTTCTGTCTTTTTATTAGTTTTTTCACTCTTTTCTGTTTTTAAACGTGCAATTTTACAGGACACTAAGTGCATGCAGGAAAGAAAGCAGATTTTCATTGCATGCTTCTTTCCTCTCCGTTTCAGTTTCCTCCCTTTATTCCATCACTGCACGTTCAGCTCTTTATCGTCAGCATGACATGCTGTATTTGTTCTACTGTCCTGATTTCATTAAGATAATGAGGGATGAACTGTTTGACCAAGAAAGGTTAACAAACCGTCACTGACCAGGTCCAGATAAGCCCTGGTCCTGTCAGTTCACCATTAGTTAACTGTAATCACTCTATTTCTCCACCCTCATCTTTCATTTGTAGATGGCATGATTCACCCTGCTTTTCTTTTTTTTCCATATATTTGTTAACATTTATGCCCGAATTATGATTTAATCCCGAAACTATTGAAGGATAAGGCTGGTTTTGATGTCTTCAGTGATATTTTCATAAATAATTATTCAGCTGTCTTCAGATCAGCAATTTTATTCAATTGATATAGGAAAATGAACAAATGAACCAGAGAAATTACAATGGGTCAAGGTGCTTTATTAGTTATTGAATTTATTTTTCATTATTATTATCAATATTATTAATATCATCATTATTATTTTTGTTATTATTATTATTGCTGCTCTTTATTATGTTCTTGTAGACATGATTTTTCTACTCTTTGACTGAGATTCTGCATTGCAAAATGGCTATCGTGGATGTTTGTGACCAACGTCCAAGCATTCTGTAATTCCCGTTTTGGCTCTCTTGTTTTTTCTGATAGTCTTTATAAACCAATGAGGAGAATATCTTACTTATTAATAAGTAAATGATCAAATTTGTTAAACAGCTAAATTTACTGCAAATACTTGTGTCTTAGCAACAATTTTAAATGCACCTGACCTTGTGTGAATATTACAAAGACACCAGTTTTTGTGAAACATGCAGTTTAGAACATGCATACATTCATTTATTGAATTCTCCATATAAGAAACAGGGAGCTAATAAATCTGTTTATTTTTCCTGATGTAAAGTAGGGAATGATTTGCACAAAGGCCACACCCTGCTCTGTGATGTGGAATTATTTAAACAGGTAATTTCACTCAAAGCATCATTCAAAATTGGGTGGAATAAGTTTTTCACAGCATTGGCATTTTGCTTATTTTACCCCACCAATGATATTAAATCAGTGAGACGTAGCTTTAGTAAAATTTAACTCGAAACACTGTATTTGCAAGTCGGATAAGGCTAAGCATTTATCATTTATTGCCATTAGTATGCAATACAGTTATGAAAGTGTGAAATTACCAGTTTTCTCATGCCGCTTTTCAAGTCTCTACAGCAAGTTAGTGTTATTGTAATATTTGATAAATACTGAGTTGAAGTTTTTATTTATAACAAAATACATAAAACAATTCTTTGTCCTATATGTGCTGACAATAGAAAAATGTTTTTGTTTTATTTTATTTAATTTATTTGTTTCCTTCTACTGAAAAAAAAAAAAACATAACTTCTTTTTGGCAAACTAGAAATGGAAAAATAAAATTTCACCCATGTAAATGGGAAGTGCAAGGCAGCGACTGCTGTGACTGATGCTGCTGTCCACTGCCTGTTCAAATGGAAGCTTCTGGGCATATTTCATGAGATGGATTCCTTCTGCATTTGTTGTCACCAGGCTGTTTTCTTTTTTTCTTTTTTTTTAAAGTGGAAGTTTTAAAGCCAAATTGATAAACAGCATTGCATCTCTCTCTTGCGAGGTCATTTATTTGACAGACTGTCTTTTGAATAAAGCAGGCCATTTCATTTTAGCCCAGTCACCGTTAATGGAATGCTGCTGATGGTACGTTAGGTGTGGGGTGAAGTGTGCATGTGCGCCTACATGTTAGTTTGGCACCTTGTCTCCGGCTTATATCTATCAAACTGATAGTATGCAATGCTAAAAAAGAAACACAGCCACTGTCAAAGAATTATGTGCCTGCACTTTCAAATAAGTGTAGGTTTTCTATAAGTGTAGTTTTTCTCACCATTCTTTAGGTTTATAATGTTGCACATTAGATATACTCTTCATAGTAATTTGCATTACAGTGCTTTTTTTTTAATCCCAGCTTTTTCCACTTACTAAGCATGCTATGACATTCTCTTTTATATGTTTACAGTGATTCCCACAATATGTTTTTACATATTGTGGGAATCACTCCACACTTAATGGAGATGGATTCTGAGCTATCAGAGAAGTCAGTTTTTTTTTCTAATGAAACTGAAAATAAGCTATACCTAATGTTTTAGGTAAGTTGTCATTTTGAGGTTGACTGAAAAAAAAAATTTAGAAGATTTACATTGTAGTGAATTTATATCTTGTGATAAAATAATTAGTTAATGTATTAACAAATACCTCAGGGTACAACCTTTCTTAAAAAGATAATCTGCAGTAACCAAATAAAATCAGTGTAGTTCTGAAAATATGAATTCTACAGAATGATTTATTGATATCATCTTTTGCATCCATAAATTAAGATCATAACATGCTGAATTATAACAGATATCGACAGAAATAAGTGAACAGCATGAAACAAAGTAATTAAATATTCCGGATAGAACAAGGAGGCAAAGAAATAAAGCAAGTAAGTACATAAACTGAATAGGCTCTATTAATAAAATTATTTCACATTTTTTAGATGACTTTTAATGACTGTTGGATGAGGTGAAAATGGTCTAATTGGGCTTAGTAACTAGCAATGAGAGCAAAGCTGAGTTGCCAGTCATCTCATAATTTAGAGGAAAATTATTTAAAATGTGGATTTGAATTGAATTAATGAATTTATTAAATTTAGGAAAACTGTTGAAAACATCCCGATGATTCTGAAGAAGGCTTAAGAAATAAGATGACCAGGTGGTCTTTCTTGGGTCGGTCGGCTCAGGTTCTGAGGGGGTTCTGTAAAACCTGGTAGACAGTAGGCCAAAAAGCTACTCTCAGTCCCTCTGTTTCATTTCAGCCAGCTTATTACCAAGATGGTGAAAGGCAATGTCTTTTCCGACAGTTTATTCCAATAAAGTTCACAGAGTGTTGGAATGCGCCAGTTGCTGAACTGGTCTGGATTTCTTCAGATTAATTAGGACTCTCAAAAATTGTCAAAAACAGTACAAGTCTCTTTAACTTTACGCTAGTGTTAAAACTGAATTTCCTGGTTGCTGAACAACAGACGTTGAAATAAAATTCCTTCGAAAACAAAAACAACGTTGACAAACAATTAAGATGAATTAGTTACTTGTTTGTTCGAACTTAGGATAGAGTAAACATAAATTTTTCTGCAGGTTATTTTGAGCCCTTTTTTTTTTATTCTTTTTGTTCTGTATTCAGCCAGGTTTAGTACTTTTTAAAGGAACCTCCCTTAAGAGTGTGGACCAATTGCGCCGTAAGGGTTTGGGAAGACGTCAGTGGAGTTTTAACCAATGGGAAATTTTCCCTGTGAAAAAAGCTATCTTAAATTTATGATCAGAACATTTGTCTGGTCTCCCATCTCCCAGAAAAAAGGATGAACATTAAGCCTTAAAGGTACAGTGTGTAACTAATTTGGCCTTTAACTTGGCTTTATTTGCAAAAATCAAGTATGGCTTTCATAAATATGTATTTTATCTGAGTCTAATCCCAATCATATCCAAATGAAAGTGTTCTTCTAGCTTAGAATGAGTTATTTCTAAAAACATAGGTGGCAGCGTACACATCTGAAGGCTGCCATGTTGCATCCCCATCTTTGAATACTGTTGCCAAAATTAGACAAACTTGTTAGTCCTATATGCTTTTGTAGCAAAACTCTTCCTGAAAGAGAAAAGAGACATTATTTGAAATTTTCTTATGATCACATTCAATCAGAATTAGTTATACAGACATAACGTTTTTTATTTATTTTATGGAGTATCTGTGAAAGCAAGATTTTTGTGTTCAGAGTAAACCGGCTCCAACATGTCTGAAGGTAAACTGATCATTTGTCAAAACTCAACACTAACCAGTCTTGGGAAGAGGACTGAATTGGAGTTCTATTAGAATTATTAGCAAGAGGTTTTAGCCTGTATGCAACGTAAAAAGTGTTGGTTGAGGCATCTGGTTATCTATGTTTATAGAAGAGGAAGAGAAACATGGTTTGTCAATCAAGGTAGTAAATTTCTAAATCCTTTGTAAGCAAAAAAAGATAAAACCTGAGAAGAAGGCGGTTCTGGGACCATAAATTTGGTTTGGCTTCACTATCTCAGGTCAACCGATCCTTCTGCAGAAAAGGAGAAATGTTTTATTTATTAGCTGATGTTGTTAATCCTGGAACGGGTGTTCACTACAGCATTAAATAACTGATCTTTGGGGATGGGACATCTTAAATAAATAGTCATGGTGCATATTCATGGCACGGGAACAGCTGCTCAGTTACCAGTGCTGGCCTATCAGTAATCAGATCAGGCCGTGGTTTAGGATTTGACATAGCTTCCTGAGGCAAGGATGTAGCTGCCTCCGGATACGCTGTTGTCTTAATTTTAGCCCTGCTCCTGCGCCATACATATCTTGAAATGAAAATCCTGTTTAGTTATAAGGTGTGGCACTTATGTGGACACAGAAGATAAAGCAGTTGAGGAGTCACTGTACCCTCGTTTTGCCTATTCAAAGCAAGTGCTATGAAACACAAGACTGTACTTTCATTTTTCTTTGCTCTAACATGAGTTTCACAACTGATACTTAGGCTATGTCTCTTATCAGCTGTCTTTAACATCAGCATATACACCAACATATGGCTGCTAAGAAGAGATGCACAGAGACATAAGGCAATCCATATGACTGCAGAAGGCATATGTGGAAGGATTGGACAGATGTCCGCTGTGACAGCAATGCACTGAGTTAGATAGCAACCACTACATCTCTTTCACATCCAGCCAGAGAAACACATACAGGTAGATAAAACATGATTGAACACAGCTAGTACTGTAGGTCACATAATGATTCAGCTTCTGCTCAACTTGCCACAGACAGACATAAGCACATATACAGCCCTGTGCAGATGCCAGGCCAGTGAGGCTATCCGTCCAGCAGCACACACCTGTCCAAGGTGTGAAATGGAATTTCTGTCCAATTCATTTCAGTAGAAGAGCTGTACCTACAGTACACGACTTTTAGAAAGCAGATGGTGGCAAATCAAACCACTTTCTCCACTCACATACTGGGGGAAATAACATGTCTTTTGATGTCTTCTACCATACCTTTCACTTTTTTCCCTCTAAAAAAGTTCTACCCTGAATGATGCATTTTCCCTGCCTTTGGTACTTTTTGATTTCATTTTCCATTTATTATTTTACTCTGAAAGCTGTTTCAACAGATGATACTTGTGTGAACATGTGTCCATCTGTCACAGTATGCTGACATGTTCATTTTAACTTTAAAAAGCGCTTTACATGTTTTATGATAAATTCTGTGTCCGCTTGTCTTTTCTGCATATTTTACTTCTCAGTAACAAAGACGGTGTGTGCCGAGCAGTGTGACGGCCGCTGCTTCGGTCCCTATGTTAGCGACTGCTGCCATCGTGAGTGTGCGGGTGGCTGTTATGGCCCAAAGGATACAGACTGTTTTGTAAGTGAACATACATTGAGAAAAAAATGTGTATTTCATTCATGCATGCAAATGCAGTTTGTGTATATTGTTTTTTACAGTCTTTTTCCTTCATCTTTTTCACAAAAAAAATTCTTTCCTAACACTTTTTTTTGCATTTAAATGCCACTGTATATGGCAAATTGTCTTTAAATGGCATTTCATGCTCTTTTTTTTCTTGACATGAATGTCATAGTTAAATACATACTTCATCAGGGAACTTTTCCTGACTTTTCGTTTTGTGTTGGATTTGACTTAGAATCACCCGTCTGCATGTTAAAGTTGTTTCGGCAGTTCTAATTCATTGCATCTCGAATCGACCTCTGCTGCCTGATAATTCAGGAAGTCTTTGAAGTAGTGTCTAACTGGGAATGCAAATTCTTAATTGTCCCGTATCACAATTATTGATATGAATATTAGATCATATTATATCCACAGATTTGTAATTTATAGGCTGGGTAATAGGCTGAAGATAAAAAATCCGGGCTCAGAACATTGCTAAATTAGAGATTTGGAGATATTTGGACAGCCATTGGAATGAAAAGCAAAACACATTTTATTCCATTTTATTTTGAAAATGTAACCTTCATGTCATTCGATTAATTTAACGGGAGGGGAGATGGGGTCAAAAATGCAAAAAAGAAAAGTTGAAGGCCTACTGAAGGCCCCTATTTATCCCTCCTGTGAATTCATTGATTGGAAATTTTTCGCAGTCTGCATCATTTAGGAATATTACCCCTGAACATACAGCAAGGGCATTATTGTTCAGATCTGGGGCGGTAAATGTTAATGTGACGTTTTCACCATCTTGTCATGTTTAAGTACAGGATTAGTTACTGTATATGTCACAGATGTTTCTAAGCACACATCTGCCTATATCTTGCAAGTATACCATTATATACTTGAGTAAAATAACAGAATAAGTTCTGCAAAATATGTCAATACTTGAATGTTTACAGGCTTGCACAAACTTCAATGACAGCGGAGCATGTGTTACCCAGTGCCCTCAGCCATTTGTCTACAACCCCACCACCTTCCAACTGGAACACAACCCAAGGGCAAAGTACACCTATGGAGCCTTTTGTGTCAAGAAGTGTCCACGTGAGTGTCATTGCCTGGATGCACACACACACACATACACACACACTAACTCTTTGCATTACTTTAGAGTTTGATGACAAAAGAAAGACTGATGTACAAATGTCCTTTGGGAACAAGTTTCTTGATTAAGAGAGCTGGAACACTTATTTATTCATGCATTTATTTATTTACTTATTCATTTGTTAATGAAAAATTATTAAGGCCTCATTAGCAGCTAGTTGTATTGTTTCTTATACAAATCAACACATTGCTGTGAAAAGCAGTAATTCCATACTCTGGGAATTTAATTATTTTCTCCCTCCACATCTCAGAACCCTTTAATCTCTGCAGGCAGATCATTTTCTAGGCTACATATTGCCAAGACAAGTCTGGATTGTTCAGATTTATTTTATGCTTGTATTTGTAAAGGCCAATACAAGAATAAAAAGAACAGTCAATGATGAATAAAAAGAACAGTCAATGATGAGACTTGGTGTCAGAGTTGGGGTTAGAGTTAGACTTGGTTGGATCTTGACATTTAGTTAAGATCAAAGAGTATTCATTGTCTAAACTTCAGAAATGATATATGCGTGTGTGTGTGTGTGTGTGTGTGTGTGTGTGTGTGTGTGTACTTATGTTTTAACACTAGCTTTTAATTCACATGTCAGTGTATTGTTCTCCATGTGAGGAAAAAAATTACACAGGAGAATGTTGCCTTTGCTTGCTCTTTTTTCTTTAGTTTAGTTTTGTTTTACACATTAACAACACAAAGCAAATGGAGGATATACAACGATTCACCCCACTTACCATATGAAGCATTGCAAACCCCAGCCAGAGCAGGCTTTTTTTTTCTTTCTTTTGTTTCTTTCTTTAGAAAAAACATTAATTTCACCATATGATTTGGATTTTCTTTAGGTTTACTTTGACGTTTTGTGAAGTGGCAACTGGCTGACCAAAACAAATTATGCATGGACAACCAGGCAATGTCTTTTTCATGCTTTTGGTGTGGTTTCTTGCCAATATCAATTGTGTGCTAGTGCTCAGTGTCTTTGAAATGGAGTTTCTAATGGGCTAAAGATTTTCTGCCAGATTACATCAGCAGCTAATCTGTATTTTCACATTTTTTCATTATTTAATTTTGAAAAATAAAACAAAATGGATCAAATCTGATGCTATGTCTTATTGTATTTAAGTCATGCTTTGATTCTGACAGCTCCACTGGGCTTGCATTTTGCTTTTATAAAGTCATGTCCAAACTTACGCAAGACAGAAGATCAACAGATCTCATAGATTTTTCTGTAATATTAATAATCTTTTATAGTTATTCGAAGAGCATACTATGTAGAGGGTGATTGATTGAAGTTGTGAAAAAAATGACCAGAAAATCCATTTTAAAGTAATCTGAAACTGTTATATCTTTCTTCAACAATTCCATGAGGTTGTGGGAACTTTGTTAACATCCATTGTATTGCACAGGTGATAACAAACAGACAATTTGCTGTGTATCATTATGTGACTCCTCTTGCTGCGTTGGACTGTCATCAGTTGTTTTTGTAGGCTTTTTATACTGTTGGGTAGACACACTTCAGCTAACCACTTGCCACTGATCACTTACCATGCCCAAAGCTAATTGTGGACAACCCACGGTGTTCACAGCATCAATGAAAAGGCCAACCAGCAGGAGTGAAAGTGTGACTTGTTATGCTTAAAGGCAGTGTACCTTTCACAAGATATGTGATGCCCAAATGCTCAAATCTGTACTGAGAGAATAAAGCTTTTGATGAGTACATCTTTTTTATCTATTTGATCATAAGGCGTCCTATTGTCAGTTTTTTTCCCTCACTACTAGTCCAGAAATTACCTCTCCTTCTATCGCTTATTATTCTGTCTTTATGGGGGCCCCTCTGACTTGAATCTGTAATCTGTTAATCTGATGTTACTTTGAAAATTATGCATAAAGAAATTTCTTTCATATGCCTTTTATATGATTTAAGCAACATTAAATGCATGGACTTCAACCATATAACTTAAAAATGAATGAGCTTATATTTTGAGCTTTTACTTTTACTTAGATATGGACTTCAGCACAACATTTTTTCACCAGATTGTTATTGCAATGTAATTAAAGAAGAAGAAGAAGAAGAAAGACAACTGAATACACAGTTTCTCTTCCACTGCTTTTCATTTGTGGTCCTGAAAGTTGGTGAGGCAAGAAAGGACCAAAGTGACTTTCAGCACTTTCAGTGACTGCCAACAATCAATTGCTACTTCTTTTACTGCATGTTCCTGTGTGACAAATAGCATCCATCTGTATTTGACATTTACAGTGACTTGTTTTTCCAGATAACTTTGTGGTGGACCATAGTTCCTGTGTGAGAGCCTGCCCCAGCAACAAGATGGAAGTGGAGGAGAATGGCGTTAAGTTGTGCATCCCTTGTACTGACATTTGCCCAAAAGGTAAAACATGAACACATCAAAAATCTAGTGAGTCCAGATGTTGTGATAAAACTTTATCTTGTTCTATATGTTATTTTAGCATGAAATGTATAAAGCTCAAACAACTGAAGCAATTGAAGAACAGTGCTATTGGCAAATCTAAGAAAAATATATGTCTAGTAAATTAATAATAAAAGACAATCTTGCTCTGTCTGTTGTTGGTCATGTAATACCAAGCACAGTAGGGGTGATCACTTTTCACTAATATTTTACATGTTTGCACAATTTGCAAAATTAATCAATGTAATGCAATTTGTTTTTGCATCATGTGTTGTGCAGCGTGTGATGGAATAGGTACAGACAGCCTACAGACAGCTCAGACTGTGGACTCCAGCAACATTGACAAGTTTGTCAACTGCACCAAAATCAATGGCAACTTAGTGTTTCTCATTACTGGAATCAAAGGGTGAGAACATGCAGCTTGTCCAAATGATAAAAAAAAGATTGAGATATTGTGGATGTGGGATGATGTTTGATGATGATGTTTGATGCAATTCAATGATGGATTGCAAAGATTTTTCTGTCCCCGTCTGTCTGTTAAGTGTCATCATATTGTACTTACTATGTTCCTAGAGCACTTTGAAATAGTAATGACATGTTATATTATGGTTTTTAGCTCTTCAAAAAAAAGAACTTGCTCACAATATGAAGGGGTAGGGCCCCCAAAACTTATTTTGCTTAGGGCCCCGGAAGTCTAGAGTTGGCTATGGCCACTGCTGGTAACCTTGTAAAATCTCATGATGCAGTGGTCTAGATTTATTTATAAGAGCAATGCAAATACAATTTCATGTGGGTTGAAAAAAAGAGAGAGAGAAATTTGAAGAACTTGTTGCTGACAAACACTACTGCTTGATATTATTGGACAATGTCCATCTCTTAAAATTAAGGTGCATGGATATCATATCCAGCCTCCATAACAGCAGAATAAAGACCTATCACAACGGCAGGAAAACACACCCAAAGGTCGGCCAAATTCACCTTAGATTTACTTTCTTTGCTTTCAATATCCTAAAACCACTCCATTCGCCTTCGTCTCTCATGTAGTTTTCAAACACTAAGAGAGATAAATGTTTTAAAATAAGATATCAAAAATGGTTATCATAACCTACAGGATGTAAAAAGGACCTAAAATTTGACTTTGTAACTGGGACTAAAGTAAATGTAATTCCTTGATTCCACCCACAGTATAGTGAGGGCATGTATCATGAATCTGTATGAGTACAAATACACCTCAAATATTTGCTGAGTTTCTTCTTTTTCTGTATTGGTAATTAATGTAAATGAGCCAAGATAAGAGTTTAATCAAATGTGAATAAAAATTGAAGTAAGACATTACGATAATCGGTTGAATGGATAATTACTCTAGTAGCGAGTGGAAAGTGACTATGCTGAGTGTTTTCTGAGTGAGGTGTATGCACATATATTACGAGTAGAAGGGAAAAAAGGAATTTCCTGGGGAAAAGGTCTATAAGAGCCTACGTGACATCTGACAAACACAAGGCAACATATATAGCCAATAGATGAAGAAAAACATTTAGAAGTAGTGCAGTAGTGCATTCCCCAGCCCAAACAAGTTTTACCAGTTAAATATGTACTTGAATATTTATTTGGTAAGTTAAACTCTCTTTCTCTCTCTCTCTCTCTCTATATATATATATATATATATATATATATATATATATATAATATTTTTATTATAGAATATAGAACATAAAAATAT
>JAVQJG010018290.1:0-10255 GCA_036024015.1 Craterocephalus amniculus | reverse complement strand
TGGGCCTTGTGCGCACACAAAATTTCAATCAAAACGCGCACTTCTTTGACTCATTGCAGTTTGCTCTGGCAGTCGCATCTGAGACAGGAGTGGTGACACAATGTGCAACAATAATTACCCTGCAGTGTTAAAGTCCTCCAGTGTCTTGGTGCATTCATAAATAAAATATGTTCAAGATAATGGATTTATGTTCAATAATTCATCATCAGAATGTTTCAATCTGAGTGATATAATATGTGTCACAGTATTCTGTAACACAGTGCTTAGCCAAATTAAGTTATCTTGAAGCACATTTATTGACAGGGCTGTTGCCGTATTCATTTACTCAGCAACCATTGCTTAATTACTCCTGCAAAGCAATAAAAACAAACAATGCCAATAGACTGATTCTAAACCACTCAATGTCAGTATTTACTTCACACCCCGGCTAACTGTAAGCTGGACAAAACGGCCACAAGCAATGCACACTGTTCTCGCAAACACGTTGGGTTGGTTTGAGAGGAGAGTGGAGGGACTGTGATATTTGTCATTCATGACCTCGGTGCTAGTTTGCCATACAGGGAGTTTGGTTTGATGACCCATCAGAGAATCTGTGAGGGTCCTCACAAGAGACCCAAAGGACCAGGGTGAAGGGAAAGGGTGACATCCAGGTTTGTGGTCTGTTCAGCTGGATGGGGGTCAATCAGTTGGCTTGAAGATCCAGAGCCAGCTGGAGAGTCATGATACAACTGGCCTTCATGTCCAGAAAGTCCAATTCCCAGTCGCAAGAGGAGGCCTCACTGCCATGCTGGAGCAAGCCACTCGCCCTCATAATTAATAACATGAGCTTATGTGATATAGGACCAGAGCAAGCATATTGCAGCTATGCATTAATTTGCTTTTTGAAACATAAGTGGGAAAATAGTTCAATTATTAACACTTGTGTTGGTAATTTTTCATAGAAACTGCTAGCAATGAAAGCTAGTGTGACTTACTTGTAGTAATGGACTGTAGCCTACTTATAGTGCTTTTCTAGTCATACTGTATGTTGACCACTCAAAGCACTTTTACAATAAAATGTCACATACATACAGCTCCTTTATCATTATATAATGACATAATGATAAATTCTCCCAGCTTGGGGTTCAGTTTCTCGTCCAGGACACTTTGCCTGTAGTCAGGGGAAGCCAGGAATCAACCCACCTACTTTATGGCAGACAGCTGCTCTACTTCCCGAGCTACAGCCGCCCAAGCAACTGCATTAAAACTCAAGTACAAGTGAATTGTAAGAGTGTAAACCATGGTCCCTAAAAACACAATTGTGTTTAAATCAACCATCTCAGCCACAAACAAATACAAGAGATACGCTGACAATCAACAGCAACAAGACACCTGGCTTTAAAGAGAAAAAAAGGCGCTATTTCATCAAATATACACGTTTGGGGGGTGCTTAAACCTTGAGGGAGCTTAAACCTTCAGCTGGGGCAAAAAAAAAAAAAAAAGAAAACAATTTACATGCAAATCAAATGTTATCATCCCAATCTCTTTATGCCTCCTTCTCCGGCAAAATTGCATTCATATGCACAAAGGCATTCAATTACTGTAGCCGTGGCTCAACTTTTCACATCTCAGCATTTTTTATTTGGAGAGGCAGGCCCATGTACATTTAATAGGTAGCCATTCTGTTTCCCCTGCTCTGCGAGAGATCACTGCGAGTGTGTCAGTTAGAGGAAATGGCAGCATGTATCAGTGCATGAAATAAAGCGTCTGCTCCAAAGTGACAGGCCCTGGATATTGTTGGCAAATGGATGTTAAATTTGCTCTGCAGCCACCAACAGCAGCCCCAGCTATGAAAAATTAACTGTACTCTGGCTAAAGGGAAGGGAAATTGCTTTGCTAGATATACCACAAAATCCTGTTTGTGAGCTATCCATCTGTCAGATCTCTTTGAATGGAACAAAAAAGCTTGCACTTCTTTCTATTAAAGTCTCTGTTCAGAGTTATCCACTATCAGAGTGGAAACAAAAAGATGTCAGAGAGTGTTACAGTAAACTCCGAATCTATGCAGCAGACGGCAACTCGGCAAAGACGACTGGCTCCAAAGGCCACAATAAAGACAGATGTGCAGGGTGTGTATATGACCACTAGAGGGAAGCACTTCCAATGACTCCAAATACAACAGTCTACCTGAGACAAACTGCAGGTAGGCCTAATGACAAGCGCGCTTTCTAAAAGCCTGATAAGAAATCAGGAATGACTGCATAGTCAGTTTAAATAATCCTGACTAAGTTTAATCCTATTCTTAAAACCATCCACTCATTGTTTCAATGTCAACAAATATTTTTGACATCTCATTCGTTTTTTATAAAGAACACCAAAAACCAACCAAGTTTATGTGAGGTCTGCAGAACAGAAATCCCCTGTCATTGTGTTTTTAATGGTTTGATTGTGTGTTTGACCGCACCCTGACTTTTGAGGGCAGTTTTTACATCCTGCCACCAGATGTCAACATATACTACTATAATAAAATCACATTTGGCCCGTCTGCACCTGGGTGTCGATGCGTTTCTCTGTTGGCAATGTTGGTCTGGTGTGTCAAGACTGAAATGAATTTAATCCATTATAATTATACATTAGAGTTTGCACGCAGTAGGACTGGAAATGGAAATAATATATAAAGGGTGGAGCAAGGATGCTGAAATGTGCAGATATAGAGAATAGTGGCAACATCCACTTCTGTTAAAAATGGCTTAACTTCGAATTTTCTGAGCAAAAATTAATATTCACTTCAGTTTTTCCCCACTTAATGGTGGGTTTAAGCGTGTTTCAATCAAGTTTGAGAAATGTAGAAGTGAATTATTGCGCTCCTCGTTCACAAACTGGAGACTGCGCAGAAAGTGTCGGGAGGGGGAAAAGTGCACGAGCAAGCAGAACTGAGAAAGTTCATAGAGCCGAAGTGCAGGACGTCCCGTTAGGGAGAGAAAAAAAATCCTGCAGAAGAGCAGAGGCAACACCATCTGAAGGGCTAAAAGGACCACAACTCAGAACAAACAGTATTTACCACACTCAAGACACTGTCAGTCTGAGAAAAATGGGCTTTCCGACGATATTAAGTTGTCGTCGGATTCTTCTCAAAGTGTTTTTGCTTCAATTCGTAGCTTTTCAAGCAGCAAACGCTCGTCCTTCTCCCATTATCAGGTTTCCCGGAGACGACTCTCCCAAAACAGACAAAGAAGTTGCTCTGGTAAGTTTTTTTTTTTAATGCTTTATTAATTTCCCTCCGTAAATATGACTATGTCTAAATGGGTTAACCAGTGTAAAGTGCAGCTAAATGCTGGGTAGGCTAATATTTTACAGTTTACTGCAACATTTTCATCAAAACTAGTTATTTATTTCATTTTTTTTAACCTTGTCTCTCCTATAGCACTATCTCAATAAGTTTTATGGGTGCCCTCAAGACAGATGCAACCTTATGGTTCTCAAAGACACCCTGAAGAAAATGCAAAAGTTCTTTTCTCTGCAAGAAACTGGAGAGATTGATTCCAAAACTGTGGAGATCATGAAAAAGCCCCGCTGTGGCGTCCCAGATGTCGCCAATTACAACTTCTTCCACAGGAAACCAATGTGGCAGAAGAAGGACATCACCTACAGGTCAGACACTTCAGATTTGTGTCTTTTCTTCTAGAGAAGCTATAAGAATTTAATGATGGAAGTGGATGTGAATATGGCTGTGGTCCATTTGAAAAAAAAAAAGTTGTAAATGGGTCCAATGGGTTGCCTTGCTGTTATTTTTTATGCATGTATCACATAAGGGCATAACTTATTGTCCAGCGTATTTGCTAGTCTTGACCCCTCCCATAAGCTGCCCATAAATCCACACATCTGATCTGTTGTGGAAATTCTACTTGCCCCTGTCTGACCTCCTAAACTCACCCCACACTCCTTGGAACCTTCCAGTCCACCCCGCCCCCCATCCAAACAGTTAAAAGTGCTTGCATCTGATGTCTTGCTAGCACCAGCATTCCTACACAGTATGTGTCATGTCCTTTGTTCTCACTCTCTTTTAAGTTGACAACAGTGTGGATGTAGTTCATGTGCAATAGCAAGTTCATGTGCCATGATCGCTCCAGTCAGTTATGTTTGGAAGATAGATTGCAAGCCAAAGACAACAACTATGAGATCTTAGACTGTTTTCAGGAAAAGGGTTTGGTGGACAGGCACAGTAGATTGTGGGTTTGTAGAAAAATGCTGTTTCAGGAAGTGGTCCCACAGATGAGTCATGTGCTATTACTGTCCAGAGTGGTTTCCAAAAAAGAAAGCTTCACATGCTTTGCAAAGTTTAACACTGAAAGAACCACTTTCTGATCAGCTTAATCACCTCAGATTTTCTTTGTTTCAGTAGATTTTGTTTTCTCCTGTTTTCTAATCATATTCGCTGATGTCTTTGTAGAATTCTGGGTTACACTCCTGATCTGGATGAGGAAGTCATAAATGATGCTTTCTACAGAGCCTTTAAAGTGTGGAGCGATGTTACACCACTCTCTTTCACCCGCATCATGGACGGAGAGGCTGACATTATGGTTAATTTCGGCCGCAATGGTATGTAACTTGAATATATGTGCGAAATGCAGGAACACTGGCTTATTTATTGTACAACCCACAAATTGTTACTGTCAACATAAACAATATATGAAGTCAACATTATAAAGCTATTTCAACACTCCAGACTGAATAAAAGTTCACTGGCCTGTAGACTAATGGCGGAGGAGCAATAACACACATGTTTTTATAGTCTGTACTCGCCGCCATCCTATATTTTAGGAGCTCATGATAAAACAGTGGGAATGGTGGTTATTACTCCAGTCATTCCAGCTAAAATAAGCACTTGATATTTGCTTACAGTGTTGTGATATCTTCCTGTCTAGCCATTGCTGACCCTGTTGAGGACTCCCATAATTGCAGTGGAAAGCAAGCAAAATGCTATACTCAAACTTGATTGATTATAGAAACAAAAAATATTTAATAGCACTTAATGCCAAAAAAGAAAAAAATCCTAGTGTTTATTCTTTGTCCTGATATCCTTTCATCAGAGCACGGAGACGGTTACCCTTTTGATGGCAAGGATGGACTTTTGGCTCATGCCTTTGCTCCAGGGCCAGGAATTGGGGGAGACTCACACTTTGATGATGATGAGCAGTGGACCCTGGGAGAGGGCCAAGGTAATGGAGGAAAAAATTCCAAACGTCTAGTCAATGCTCCGCCTCTTATTTAGCTACTGCTGGTGTTGAATTGCACTCTGGCAGTTCATCATTGTATCAGTTTGTCAGAATTTGTTGTCAGTGCTCAATAAAACTGAATGAAACAACTGCAGAGCAGTAAAAGTTGGGAATTAACTGCTTAAATATTGACACCGATGATATTAATTTGACTTTCAAATATGTTGTTTTAACTTTTTTATAACGTTTTTCTGGCACTTGCTACATGAAACTGTTGACATCTGGAAGGCAAAAAGAATAAAATATCTGTTGCAAGCATTCATATCTGTATTTGACCCAGATAGTTTAGCTCTAAGTATTTCTTATTATTGGCATCTTTTGCATGGATTCGTGAGTTAACAGTCTACGAGTGATTGCTTTCTGTTATGTTACATATGTAGACATTTTATTATTTGAGTGACAAGTTTTCAACTCCTACTGATAAACAGAAATTCATCCTTCTTTGGACAGTGACTTATTTTTATTGCTTCTTGCTGGAAGTCCCTTAACAACACTGCCTTTTCATCTATAGTTTGTTACTTCTGTTACAGTGGTGAAGGCGAAGTTTGGCACTGCTGATGGAGAGTTCTGCAAATTCCCCTTCCTGTTCATGGGCACCGAATACAACAGCTGCACGCCTCAGGGCCGCGATGACGGCTTCCTCTGGTGCTCCACCACTTACAACTATGATGAAGACGGCAAATATGGTTTCTGCCCTCATGAATGTAAGTCTATTCAGTGGTTTCCAATTTTTTTAGAAATTTAAACGTTTATGACTACTCTTTACCTTAGAAACAATGGTGTCATGGCCAACTTTCAACATAAGAAACATTCAGTTGTTTGGTGAATTGAAAATCTTTAAAAGAAAATGATTTGCCAAAAGAATAATATTAGATCATTGTAATGTTTGAAGCTGCTCTGTTGGTTTTGGACAGAACTAAAGTAGGCTGAACAGCATGCCAGGAAAGTGCTGTTGTCTCTGTTTGGAGCTGATAATGGAATGTCTCTTTTCCAAGTTACTGCCCCACTTTAAAAACACGAGGCTTTGTCAAACAGCTGGTTTATCTGTGTTATGTTGCTGTCAATGGTACTAACATTAATGTATCCCTGTAACAACTTAAAGCCAAACTACACGTGTACTATGTTGTTCTATATGATGTGAACACGAGAGAGGCCTGTTTGTACTGGAGCAACCTATTCTGCTCAGCCTGGTAGTGATGAAGAAAAAGGGTTTTTGTTGCCCTCCTCTTCATCCTGATAATTCATCCTCTTGTACCCCATCACTTATGCTGATAATGTGTTGTAAACTTTGAAATGTAATCTAATATAATGATATGAAGTCCTTTTAAAACCTAATCACAGTATTTGTGCAATTCATTTTACAGTGCTGTTCACCCTGGGTGGGAATGGAGACGGTGCTCCATGTAAATTCCCCTTCACCTTCCAGGGGGAGCAGTATGACAGCTGCACCACTGCAGGGAGAGATGACGGTTACCGCTGGTGTGCTACTACCGAGGATTACGACCGTGACAAATCCTACGGTTTCTGCCCTGAGACTGGTAGGTGCTGTCTCCTACCATCTGATATGTCACATTACATATTAGCATGCTTTTAGAAATCTAGGTTTAGGTTTAAATAAAGCTTACTTTCCTTTTCTACAGCAGTGATGTTCACATGTGTGCAGTGTCTTCAGTTTGTGTTTTTGCTGGCATGCACATCTGCACAGTAGATTTCACAGGCTGGGTGTGCATCTTGATGTGTATGTTGTACTCCTTCCATTGTTGGTCGACAGGAATTCCCCAGCTGGGGTTTTCGGTCCCTGGTAATGGTCAGCTGAATAGCTGTGAAAGCATTTTAATGTGAAGTGGCAGTGGCTTACTTTCCATTCTGTCAGTGTGGCTGGTTTTAGGGTTGAGATACAGCAGCAAGTAGGAGGAGAGATAGAAGGAGAACGCTAAGATCAGTTAAGCTTTTATCGGGTTAATGCAGCTTTGTTGCAGAACCTTACGTGAGAACTTCTTCTAAATAAGTTGATGATGAAAACAGAAAACACACCCAAAAACAATGTTGCCAGATTGAAAAGGATCTCTCTTTGAAAGAAAATCAATTTGGGTGGGGGAGATTTCAGGTTTTGGGCCCAGTGGATTTCTTTATTAATGTTAATTTGTGTTGTGCCAGCTGCGTTCTTGCTGCTGTTTTCAACATCTGTTCTCATTTCACAGTTGAGTGCACAGGAAAAACTTTACTGCCATAGATATCAGTTCAAAAGTTAGTAAAGTTCCCCAAACACTTGAAAAATCTTGCCTCTGTGTTGCCATATTCAGCAATGTCAACGGTGGGAGGAAACGCAGAGGGAAGCCCCTGTGCCTTCCCTTTCACCTTCCTGGGAGACAGCTATGATTCCTGCACCACCTCTGGACGCAGCGACGGCAAAATGTGGTGCGCTACCACCAAGAGCTACGATGACGACCGAAAATGGGGTTTCTGTCCTGATCAAGGTATGAGAATATCCACCAGCAGTACTTGGAGATGTTCTTGCTGGTGTTTTGGATTTGAGCAGCCAGGTGGGTTGACTACAAAGAACAAAATGAGGAGATGTATTTATGTTCCAGTTTCAAGATGAGTTTAGGCATTTGCATGTGAGGATCAGGGGGAGGACCAATAAAAGAATTGATATTATTATTTTTTACATTAATTTTACTGACTTCAATTTTCAGGCTACAGTTTGTTCCTGGTGGCAGCCCATGAGTTTGGCCATGCCCTTGGTTTGGAGCACTCTCAGGACCCCGGAGCACTGATGGCTCCCATTTACACTTTTACTAAAGACTTCAGACTGTCTCAAGATGACATCAAAGGCATTCAGGAACTCTACGGTGAGATGAATTAACATTCATGTCCTTCAATGAAAAAAGTATCTTTTTTCTATTGGTAGCAATAGAAAAAGGGTTACAACGAATGAGTCATTTCTCCCTCAAATGTGACGTTTTCTGGTAAATCATATAACAGGTGTGCCAACAGACAAGCCTTTGCCTCCAACTCAGGGTCCTGTCACTCCAATGGACATCTGTAAAGAACCAGTTGTCTTTGATGCCGTTGCACAGATTAGAGGAGAGACCTTTTTCTTCAAAGACAGGTAAATACAGGAAACACATCGTCCCTCTGAAACAGCCGTTTGTTTGTTTCTTTTTTTTCTACTCACAATTCTGCTCTGTAAGGTAACTTCTGTAACTTCTAGCAATGTGAGGGAAATAAGCCCCATACTTACATTCCTTCTTCAGAGCAAACTTTATTGTCAAGTTTTATTACCATTAAGCCACAAAGGAGGAAGAAAAGCTCTTTAAACTTTGAGTTTTTTGAGACTTTAGATGAGAAATGGCGTGCATTCTGTTTTAGGCAAGAACATGAACGTTTAAAATTTCCTAATTGGTTTTTTAGGTGTTTTAGGTTTAGCCTAAACTATGTTTTCTAGTTTAGGCTAGAATACAATACAACTGTCATGGAGGTCATTTACTGGTTGCCATGATTTGATGTATACAAACTGTCATTTCCTGTTTGCCTTTAGGCTGTATCACTACTTAGTTAAGGCTAGAAATACAGTCTGCTTTGGGCTAAAATGCATGCAAACATCTCCATCCCTGCTATGTATAGAAAACAGTTTTACCCATCACATGCTGCCGCTGACCAGGAGTCATATATATTTTGAATGTTATCATAGTTCGCATCTGTCTGCACAGGTGTCACATTTTAAATGAGTCTCAGTCATGACATGATGATGTTGCTTGGGCAAAGCTTCAGTGAGTTTATCTACTCCGGATCAAGGCCAGACGGGGAAGGAGCTGTGCATAGCTCCTGGAAAAGCTGAGATTGTGGCATTGTGTTTTAAAGCATTAGTGTTGTCAGAAGTGCTATGCTAAAGCTTTTCTTGACTCTTTGAAACCTTGCTGTCAAACCAAAGGTCTGGATGGATTTCCTGCCACATTCAAACATAATAGCCTGCTTTAACTTTGTCATTTTATGTATCTAAAATAAGGCAACCTCAACCACTTATGATTCATAATAATTCCCCCACAAACAATGTTAGGTTCCTCTCGACGTTTCAGTTTAATTATTGTTTCTCACACTGTAGTCTTATTCCACAAGAAGACTGTGGTTTAAACACTTGATGTGACAATTATTAAAAGGAAAAACAAATTATTCACCCATGCAGTGACAGCCAAAATAGCCATCACTTATAAACACAGTCTACAATCTTCTTCTCCTCTGGCGCCAGTGAATCCAAAATCTTTTAAGCTTAGTGTGTGTCTACAGACTAAGCCTGTGCAGAAAAGGAGTTTCAAGAAATGCTGTGGTTTGGTCAACATTCTTTGTGAGTCAGTGTACTTTCCCACAGGTAGGTGGACATTTTCATCACATTTTTTCATCCAATCTGATGACGGATTCCCCTGAGACAGAAACAAAAGTATGGTTGAATAGAGCTGATAGAAAACAAATAATTTTGTGTTTATGCTGAAACATTTACTCTTTGTACTTTCATGGTTTGCAGAGTTGTATATCTGTCCTGGGCATTTTGGAAATGGGTCCTGTACAAACAGTCGAGTGGACCTCCCTACCACAGAGTCTAGGCTTTCAGTTTGTCTCACTGAGAACGTTAAGTTAGAAACTGGGGGAAACAAACCACAGTCTTGCTCACAAATCCTGCTTTAAAGCAGATTTACTTTTCACCTAGCTATGGCGGTCATCCACACATTTGCAGTGAGCAACGGAGCAGCTCAGAGCCTCAGGGAGAGCTCTGCGGACCGTGAAACTTTGGCTCAGTTCTTGGAACTCAAGCCGAGCTGAAACTTAATTCTCTTCAAAGCTTTGTTGGGTTAAGCATTAAAAGGAACACAGAAAGAGGAACTGTCTGTATATCATCACTGCTACTGCCCTGTGATCAGTAATAGTGGATAACAGTTCCACTTCAACCGATATAAATATTAGAGCTGGGTATCACTCCTAATTTCCTGAATCGATTCGATTCG
>JAVQJG010018287.1:0-10118 GCA_036024015.1 Craterocephalus amniculus | reverse complement strand
CCTCCTCTCCCAGGATGGAAACACTTCTGTGTGTGTTCTTGTTTATCCTGAAGTCAACAACCATCTCTTTGGTTTTCTTGGTATGCAAGATGAGATGATTGTCACCGCACCATTTCACAAACTCACAGACCAGTTCTCTGTGCTCTGCTTCTTGTCCATCACTGGTCACCCAACAACTGCTGAGTCGTCAGAGTATTTCTGCAGATGACAGGACTCAGAGTTGTACTGGAAGTCTGAGGAGTACAGCGTGAACAGGAACTGTGAAAGTACATTGGATTGAATTGGATTGGGTAATTGGATTGGACAAGGCACGATTGGGGAGAATATATAAAGGGGAATATGGACAAAACATCAGAATAAAATAAATTTTAAAAAGGAGTAAAATTTCATCTGGGATTTGAACTCGGGACCACTTGCATCTAAAGCAAGAATCATAATCAGAAATGCGCATGCGTAATGTGGAGAGGACCGGATAGCTATTTTATCGAACTAAATTGTCTTATGGCTATAGTAAAGATTATCTTTTTGTACAAAAAATTTGATGGTTTTATTTTCTAAAGTGAAATGGATCAAAACCATAGACTGTAAAAAGAACGAACCTCCTGTTGCGTGACCGTGCGTCAGCCGGAAGTTGTCTTGGTTGCGGAAGTCAGCAGATGCTCTTGTGCTGTTGTGGTTGTAGCCCACCGACGCGATCTCGTTCAAGACTTTTCATTGATCTGGTTTCAGTCTTTCTGTATGTAGTTCACTGGGATCTGCAGATTCGCGGCTCGATCAGGTGAGAAAGCTAATAAAGTTGCTACGGTGGTGGCTGGCTGCTTAACCATTCATTAAGTTAACATTAGCTAAGTTAGCACGGCTAACATAACGTCACACAGCACCATTGATCATCACAGTGACAGAGACTCGTACAAAGACCGTGTGGAGGCGGAAACATCTTTATCCGCAACATTTCAGTGGACCAGCAGCTTTCCAAATGAGGTGAAAATGGTGAATGAGTCTAAATATAAAAAAATGGCCCAATTTCACGTTTTGTCTGTTTTTACCACTGGACCTTTTAGTTTGCTTTAAGTTGGTTTTTTAAGCTAACTCCGGCAAAATATGTTTGTATATTATACTTATATCTGTCATATTATATGATAAAACCGGTTTATTAATATTCAGAAAGTTCAGGGTTATGTTTAGGACACTGTAGTTGATAACAGTCCTCGTTAATGTTAGTAGTATTTTTTAGAAGTAGTTATTTAAAACTATTTCTTAAAGTAGTACACAAATTAAACTTTGTTTAATTAGCATCGTACTAATGGTCTAAAATAGTGACATTAAATTATTATTACTGGTGTATTACTCAGCATTTTAAAAATGATGTGGTTAATGGTTCCCTGTTTACTATACTACTATATATACATTTAAAACCATTATCCTGAGTATCGTACCTACTGTTCACCGCAGTCGTCAGCTTTGTTGTTGAATATTTAATTAGTTTTTGCTTCCTTTTTGGATGGAAGTTTTTTAACAATACCAGCCTGTTTCATATAAACCGCAGGGAAAAAACTGTTTCTATTTACATAGCATTCCTATCTTAAAATTTGCTTGTTACTTGTAAGTGAGACTACTGTGGTCTAGGCTAAAAAATACTTGAAATATCTGTCTTTACTAATAACAAAGAATGCAGTTAAAAGGAAAGCCTTGCACCATTCTCCTTTTATCAGTGCCACAACTGCTTGGTCAGACTGATAACAACTGGCTCTGTCTTGAGGTTAGCACCTGCTATCTGAGCCATCAAGGCTAAATCAATACATGCCACTTGACTATTAGTCAGCATGCTGATGGAGCGCTCTCATCCTTGATGTCTTTTGATTTTGTCCTTAAAGAAGAGAAGAAAAATGTCAAGTCATTCCAAATAGAGTGTCTTTGTCTCTTGACGGATATTTAGTGTTTAATGTGTATCAGAGATTAATTTACTAAACATAGCTACATATTTTCTTTGTCAATTTTTTATTATGGTCTACTGTATTGGTTTATTTATTCTGGAAAGAAAGATAGTGCCTAAAGACAGAAGGCAGAGGAAGGTGATTTATGGTGTCTTACAACATTAAAATGTTGTAAAAAGACTTATTCTCATCGTTATTACAGCAAAATGAAAAATATCCCTTGGAACTGAAATTTTAGTTATAAAATTGCATGATGGATAAACAGGTTCTTACAGAAGTGAAAGACATAGACTATAGGATTTCAATAAGAAAGGATCTGTAAGGATAAGAAGTGTCTAACATGTTCTAGTTTCTGTTTCACTTACTTAGTTTTTTTAAAAGCTCAGCTGAGAATGGCAGAAGAGGCTTTCTAACTTGCACTTTATATGTTTATTTAAAAGGATCCCCACTGGATGACCCCAAAATTTAAGCTAGTTTCCCTGGGGTCCAGATCAAAGAAATTACATTAAACACTATACTCTAATCTCAAGTAAAAATATAAGAGCAACAACAAAATTACTCACCAAGAATAATCAAAATAAAAAAATTGAAAATTCAGAAAAGTTAATGCACATAAAAATATATAGAAATATATTAATAATATGTAGCAAAATATACACATACAGTTACATCAAAAATACTTATTTCCCTGAAAATTTAGAAATGCACCATGTGGGTCATGTGTCACATGGCTCGATCTCACTCAGATATGATGATGAAGAGTGTTGAAGCGTTAATAAATATGTTTTTTATCTCTTTTCAAAACCACCTTTTCTATTAGTTCCCAAAACCACACATGGAAACATCCCCCACAAAAAAGCTGACCTGTAGATTACAGTCCTCGCCACAGATTAGTCTTCAGTATGGATAAAGTAATCCATCCACTCCTCACCCCTGGAGTAAAATAGGAATGAGTATTTATAGTAGCTAATTATAAGGAAATCTGGGAGTCTGAGTTTTATTATTCTATGAAAGTATGTAAGAGTGTTAGCAGATAGTCTGTTTTCTGCAACGCTGGCTCTGGTGACCCAGGACCAGCCTTGCAGCATTGTTCTGAGTCACTTTCAGATGACTGTCAGACGTTGCAGCCCATACAACTGCACAAGAATCTAAAAACAAAAGACGACACTTGACAAAGCGGCTGAGAATTAAGGAGTGGTACATGTTCAGTGTTATGGCCAAAGCTCTTTTCATTTTGGCAACAATTTTGTTGATGAGATTTGACCATGATGATGTACAATCAGACCATAGTCCAAGAGGATTCACACTTCGTAGGGATGCTTATGTGATTCATTAATCGATAGTTGTTTGTTTCATCTTATCGATTGATGATCGATTAACTGATAAGCAGTAATATTTATGAGAAGCTGAATATTTCTCTGAATCAACAGGTTCCTTTCTACGAAAATGCTATCTTTTCTTATGAAAGAGAAAATACAAATTATATTAATTAATTAAAGATTTATTCTTAACAGCAATAACAACACATTCACAAATGAAACAATGCCAACAAAGATATTATCATTATTATTATTATTATAAATGTAATATGATAAATTACAGTATTATGTCTATGGTCAAAGGCCAGCTTCTCTCATGTTCCTCTGTTGTTTTTGATGTGTTAAGAATAAATGTATTTGCCAGTTTGCATGACTTGAACCGCTTGTTTCTGCAGTTTCCCAGGTTGAGCTGTGGCGATGGCAGATCACACCGACGTCAGTCTGCAGCCGGAGGAGCGAGTCCGCGCTCTGACCAAGAAGGGCAGCTCGGTGGAGGTAAACGATGACGTGCCGCCGCGACGCTACTTCCGCTCCGGCATGGAAATGATCCGCATGGCCAACATCTACACGGACGAGGGCAACATCGAGCACGCCTTCCTCATTTACAATAAATACATTACGTGAGTGTGTTCTTCAGTCTGCTTTGGCACTGCCTGCCGAGTTTAGTGTATTTATTTGTTGCAACACATACACAAGAATAAATTAAAGGATGAAATATGGAGTAAAGTAACTCTCAAATTCACAAGATTTATTCCTGGACCACATAGTCAAGTCAGGATGTGAAAATGCCCAAATGTGCAAATATCCTGAAGAATCTTTTATGTTTTTTTTAAGGCTTTTTATCGAGAAACTTCCCAAACATCGGGATTACAAGACTGCAAACATTCCTGAGAAGAAGGACACACTAAAGGTGCCTTAACAAATTTTATATTTTCCTGAGGTGATTGTTTTGCAGGTATTTACAGCTCAAGATTGACATTTTTTTCACCTTCAAATCCGCCACAGAAACTCAAGGATGTCGCATTTCCTCAAGCAGAGATTCTAAAAAAAGCTCTATTGAAAAGATTTGAGCAGGAGTATGAGCAGTATCTTGTCAAAAAGGTGAGTCAAAACAGTGATTCATGCATTTAAAATTTTAATGAATCCATTTAATACACAGTGAAAACAGGTCCTGCAAATGTGATCAATTTAAGGGTTTATGAGGTTTTTGCTGACATTTATCTTAAACCACAGCTTGTCAATAAAACCTGCAGCAGGGTCCATGGCAGGCTGCTCCACAGCGATGACATGTTTTCTTTGCTGCGTGTGCAGAAAGCGGAGGACGAGGCCCTGGCGCTGGAGAAGTCCAAGCGGCGAGCGCTGGACGCCGAGCGGGAGCGCGTGGCCGACATGCAGCGGCGGCAGCGAGAGCAGGAGCAGTTCAGTGCCTTCGAGGAGATGATCCGCCGCCAGGAGCTGGAGAAGGAGCGCCAGCGGGTTCTCCTGGAGTTCGCGACGCCCGCCGCGCCGTCGCCGGACATGCCCCTCCTCCCGGGCATCCAGGGGCCGCCGCTGATCTCCCCCACCCCCCCGCAGAGCCCCGGAGACCTGTCCGGGAGCAACAGCTATCAGCACAACCGCCCGTCTGCGACCGCGGGCACGCCATCCACCAGCCTGCCCACCTTCGACCGCTCGCTCAAGCCGGGCTCTCTGGTCAGCCCGGGGAACAACAGTGAGTCCATGCAATTTACAATTTTACTTTTTTAGAGATTTTATCTTTCTTGTTATATTTCTTTTGTAGCCTGTATATTTAAAAGAAAGGACATTGTCTGAACTTTTTTTAAATATATGTATCAATATTAGGGATGTAATGATACTTCGAAAATCGATTTAAAATCGATTTAAACTGGTTTAAATGGCAATCGATGTAAAGAAAAGGAAAATCGATTCACAGGCAATGCATAGATGCAATCAATGCAGATGATGTTTTAAAAAAAATAACTTCTTTTGTTCATAAAAATATTTTTGATCACTTCCATATCAGTGATAATTTTTTGATCAGTGTTTAGTTTTGTTAGTACAACAGGCAATAGAAGGTCAGAGTTATAAACAAAGGAGAAAAGGCAAATATAAGAAAAAGACAATTCATTTGGCCATAAAATTAACTTTGTTGGAAAAAAATCTAAAAAAAAATTGAAATCGAGAACCGAATCGAATCGTGGCTTGAGTGAATTTGCACACCCCCAATCAATATGAAAAATAAATCAATTATTTATCATTATTTATATGATTTAATGTATATAAAACCTAATTTATATTTTTATTTTGCATTAAATTTATTTATGTAAAAATGTAAAAAAATAAAAAAAATTAATTAATAATATTAAAATGTATTAATTTACATATTGTCTTCCTAAATTACACACATATTACAATCTGCGGATCACAATGGATCTAAAACTTTCCATCCTAGGCATCTGGGAGTAAAAAATCTGGTATTTCGCATTACGATCAGAGTAACGTTTACCAAGTTCATCCTGCAGGCCCGTTTTGGCCCTTAGGCCGTATGTTTGACACCCCTGGTCTACGCGGTGTTTACAGATACGATGGTGGATGCCCTTCGGCAGTTAGCCGTTCCTGCTGAGCTGTGCCGGAGCTTCCTGAGGCTGGCCGAGGCCAACACCAGCAGGGCTGTAGAAACCTGTGGCATCCTGTGTGGAAAACTGGTAAGAAAAATGTTTCTGTTAGGACAGACCCCCACTCTGAGAAGATTTTTAACAAGAAAAATAATTTTTATGACTGAATTTAACAAAAAAAATGCTCAGGGTTCATTTATCTGGCTATAGATGTGTGAAGAATGAAACCAAGACATCAGCTCCAGAGGGTTTGACACTTATCTCTCTGTGTGCAGCACATTTTTATGAGCATGACTGAGTTTTTTCTCCAGAATTGAAGCACTCTGCTCTCTGAGTTAGTTTCTCCTGCTGGTGTCCATGGTTTGCATTCGCTCTGCAGCGTCTGCCGATGTGTAACAGCATGACACTTTCTGGGTTCGTTGCAGACCAGAAACGCGTTTACTGTGACCCACGTCATCGTCCCGAAGCAGTGTGGCGGACCGGACTATTGTGACACGGAGAATGAGGAAGAACTCTTCCTCATACAGGACCAGTATGACCTCATCACACTGGGCTGGATACACGTAAGTCAGTCCAGTTCAGTTCAACAGCTTTATTTAGCCCTGCAGGTTCATACAGTTTGCATGATGCGGGCATTTTTTAGAGAAATGATGCACTAACTCTTTGCTCTTTGAGGTGTACAGAGCATGCTTTGCTACTAGGGCTGGGATGATACGCTTTCCTCCCGATTCGATTCCTTTACAATTATTTAGGTGCTGATTCTTTTTAAATTGCGATTCTCACGATTCTTTGATATTGCAGATTTTGTGGAGAAAAACAAAAACAGTTTTGGTAGCTGTTTTTTTCTTCACTACAATTAGGAAAAAACACACAGATCAACATTCTGATACTAAAATGCTCGAAAAGAAAAGTAAAAAAGAAAGAGGAATTTCTGAATTTTTTACTTCACAATTTTAAAATCGATTTCTTTTTGTTTAATTTGTTTAAGTAAAATAAAAAATTATAATAATTAAATTAAAAAAATCTCTTTTTTTCAAATAATTGCAAAAAATTTCAAATATATATTTTTTATTTAATTTTTTATAATTATCTTTATTTATCTTTTTTAACCTGTCGTGTAGCAAGACAGAAACGAGAGGGTTCAGACAGATTGGATGAAAATTACTGTGGCCAGCAAACTTACTGCTTTCAATTTTTCTTACCTTGTGATTTCCAAACATCAAAAATGACGTTATCATCACAAGATGACGATTATGAAAAAACATCTGAGTGAGGGATACGGATTTTATAAGCTACGAAACATATTAAAGTTCATCTATAAAACCATCCTAGATATATTTGTTTTATCATTGTGGGCAGTGGTCTAATGTTTGGAGCTGCAGCTCAGATGCATTGAGTTATTTTACGTTCTGCATGTGGGAATAATCCTGTTTTTGATATTGAACTTCTGTTTTCCTCCTTCTGTTTTAATCTCAGGGATTAAATGGTTTTCTCAACCAATATAAAGCAAATGAAAACATGCAGTCATCTTATTTTGCAGACTCACCCCACACAGACGGCCTTCCTGTCCAGCGTGGACCTCCACACACACTGCTCCTACCAGATCATGCTGCCTGAGGCAATCGCTATCGTCTGCTCGCCCAAGTTCAACGAGTGAGTCAGAAGCAAACCGGCGTCCCCGTCGCACAGAGATTCCTCTTGGCACACGGCTTCCTGTATAGATGTGTGTTGGTGTACTCTCGCTGACTTTTCCTAGTTTCTCAAGTTGTTTGTGTTTCTGTCAGAATCGGATACTTCAGGTTGACGGATCGAGGAACGGATGAGATCTCTACTTGTAAACAGAAAGGCTTCCATCCTCACAGCAAAGACCCTCCTCTGTTTACAGTGAGTATAACGATGCCTCTGGGTTCATTCTGCTGTAAAGTTGGCCTTTTTTTATCATGGGAGTCAATAGGGAATTGCTCTGTTTTGCAGCAGCACCTAGTGGAGGAGGGGGGAACTGCAGTTTTTGCATCAACTGAACCTGTTAAACCAATAAATTGTCCAATGATATCCTCACTAAACCAATAAAGCCTCTACCTTTTCTGGGAAAAAAGGAATAGATCTGAAATTCCTGAATGATCATTTTCTTAGTAAAGAGAGGTTTTCTGGGCTGTTTGATTTGTTTTTCTTTTCTTAAAAGTGGAACTGTTAATAGAACCAAACAGCTGTTTGAGCGTGAAATGTACTGAGTATACAGAATATCTCCCAAAAATAGTGGATGCTGTCAAAAATAAACGACAAAGAAAAATATTCAGAGATAAGTCAGAAACAAGACCAAACAACTTTTTGAATTTATTTCTTCAAATTTCATTTTCTTTTGTTAAGTTTTTAGGAATATTGGGCAAGGGGGTCTTTGTCAAGTTTTACTCTTTGGTGTGGATTTGGAGCTTTGTAATTTCCAAACCTTTGATTTGAAAAAACTTTGAGCTCTAAAAGTGCAAAATGACTCTTTCACTGCTTTTAACTGAAATGTTTCTCCCTTTCAGCACGCAGCACACGTCACCATCACCGACGACACGGTGTCCATGATGGATCTGCGGTGATCATCTTTTCCACCACAAACACTCACAGACTATTTTATCGAGCTGCAGATGTTTTACGGGAGAAAGCACTCGTTTTATTTCCAGGACGGTACAGAGAAAACTCCGGACACTGGTTTACCAGTCACATGGACTTCAGTTGTTCTCAGAGGGAACAACACTGGAAACTTTCTTTTTGTTTTTGCTCCATCAGAAGAAAAGAATCGACATATTATTGCACTTTTTAAGCCAGCAACCACCATCACAGACTGGCTGACCTCTGGCTCTTCACCCCCTCGTTTTTTTGTCTCTGTGTGGTCTTGGCCGTTCTCGTTCACCTTTTTCTTTATGCCACAAACAAATCTCCATGTATGTCCAATCTGTCCAAGTTCGGTTCTGCCTGACAGATAAAGTGCCAAGGATGAAGATATTCGCTTGAAGTTCAATTCTCATTGTGCAATACAAACCCAGCGTGAAGTTCAGAGTTTGTAATGAACTCGGTTTCCTCTGACTTTTTTCCCTTATTTGATGTTGAAGTGCTACAAGTGATGAAATGCAAGCCAGCAGTAACTCAGGTATGCAGGCAGTGCTGATGTTGTTGCCTGTATTTAATCTTTTTTTATATATCATCACACCTGGGATCCCTCTATTAACTGAATAAAGGGTTTTGTTTGAAATTTAATCCCTGCTCATGATTTTATGATGGTCAAACCAACTTTTACACATCTTCATTCATTTATTCTTTGTGTTTTCCCAGGGGAAGGGGTTGGTTAGTCCCGGTACTATATGTCCATGCTACAGAGGACATGTGTGCAACAGGCAATCTGAATGTACCTTCTGCTCCGTGTTATCATACTATCACACATTACTAACCCCCTGGTCATGGTCACGCCTTTGTTTTCTCTCCCATCTCTTGGTAGAAGACTTAAATAATTAGCCATAATTATTGATTAAATGCCAAGATAAAATAAACGTATATATGACTTTAAGCTGCATTGTTCTGTCGTGTTTGTCCTGTTAGATTTGCATGAGCTTACATGCAAAAGCAATGATAACAACTTCTGTCAAATTGTCAACAGAGAGCAGTTGTGAATGAATATTTTTGATTCCATAAGACAAGGCGACAGATATGTAAAACATGTTTGCAAAAAAATAAAAGAATTGATTTAAAAGGTTGTCACATCAGTTGGGGGTAAACGGGTGAGGAAGTGCCATACAGGAATCATGAAAAGCTTTGTTTGGAGAGTATTTATCTGAGGACAAGAGGAACTGAAGAAAAAATATTCCATTAATAATTCTTGCTTTCAAAAATCTTAATTCATTAAAAAATATTTAAATATTATCAAAATGAATATGCTCATCAGTGCAAAAAATGCTTTCTATCTGGATTTACAACATTTTAATGTGTAATGAGTTTAATCATGTTTTCAAAAGCTTGATCAAATATTGAAGAAAACTGCTTGGAAATTGTATTTTCTGCAGTTCTAACTGTTACACTATAAATTTTCATGGAGCAATTATCCGTTTAATGCATAGCTTCCATTACAGTGGACACCTATTTGACATTTGTTTTCTAGTATATTCATGGGTGGATATGGAAAATTTGTAATTTTGCCACTTCAGGGGACATCAGTGAGTCATGCAATACACTGTCACTTACTCTAGAATGAATATTTATATATGTAAATT
>JAVQJG010018283.1:0-13705 GCA_036024015.1 Craterocephalus amniculus | reverse complement strand
AGAGCAGCCGACGCTCAAACGCCCAAAACGCGCTGCTCCCGACGCTCAAAACGCGCTGCTCAACTGCTCGCCGCGCCTTGACGCGCATTTACATAGACTTTACATGTAAACCTGACGCTCTCACTGCTTTTGGTCTGAACGCACAATAAAAGTAATGAAAGGCATCAATAAATGGCTGAAATCACAATAAAGCTGATAAAGCAAGAAGTTAAAACACAAATATACACACACATGATTGCTGAAAGTAAAAATCCACCATTAGACCACATATTTTAAAATTACACACATTTCATGCAGTCACACTGTGCTCAACAGAAAAAACATTGCTCTGTCTTGGTGTCTGCTTTCTTCCTCACAATCCCTCTTTCTCCATGCGTATCTCTGTCCTCCTCTCTTTGTTCTCAGAATAAGCAAAATGCCAGAATCTCCCAAGTGAGTGCAGACATTTTTTCTGTTTCAAACAGCTCTCTCACTGCCCTCCTCTAAATATACCTTTTACTCCAACTGGATCAGACTTGCAAAGAAGCAGAAAGAACACACATAGAAAGTAACTTAGACAAACAGAGAGAAGACCCAACAGCTGTCCATGCGACATAAATTAGACTGTGCAGCCGCTCGTCCACCTCTGTTTACAGAATGCTTTTCAGGCACAGTGATACAGTTGCACCTATTTCTACTCAAGTCTGAATGCTTTAGTGGGAGCATTTCTGCAACAGCCGGACAGCGACCAAGCAAATATTGCAACACCTCCCCCTGCTGGATCTGCTGCAGTGAGATGAGGGGATGAATAATGGAAGCGTTGCCTCCCTGAAACTGTCTTTATCTATCTATCTATCTATCTATCTATCTATCTATCTATCTATCTATCTATCTATCTATCTATCTATCTATCTATTTATCTGCATGTATGAAATGTGAAAGAAAAGATTACATGCATGTTTAAGAGAACGGGTGGATGAAAAGACATTGTATTGTGTAAAACATAGATATAAGTACAGACCATTGACTATTTCTCATTTAGTGGAAAACGGGAGCTAAATCTGACTCATTACGGTTTTCCCACTCACTTTGGTGTGTTTCTCACAACAGAATTAACATTCTCATAACTATTAGATCAGACTCCACAACAATTAGTCATCTGTGCACATCAGAGTATTTCTCTTGGCATTGATCTGATTGGAAATGTTTTTGAACATGTAGCTTTTGCTTTCAAACAGTTCGCTACTATTTCGTGACATTTTTGCTTTGGTCAAATCAATCAAACTTAACTTTATTTGCAATGGCAGAATGACGAGTCCCCATAAAACTAATAGTACTCATTTCACAGTTTGAGTCATTAGTGTTAAACTAGTTATCAAAATCTGTCAAGCAGATTTTATACATTTTCTTATATTTTTCTGGATAGTCCCCTAAATAGACCAACTGCTCTCAGCTGACCCATTGGCCATGGATGCAGGAGGCAATGAGATCACAACAGAGCCCTTTAGAGGGGTGGATTCTTTCTTTGCTGCATCACATAAACTCAGGAGTGATTGATTTCTTTATTCATCTGATCTATTAATTTCTTATACAGGAGTGATTTATTTTATATATTTTACATCCAGTATAGCATAATATATTGTATATTGTTTAGACCCACAGATTGGTACTTTGTTCTGTAAAAGCGACTGAAGAATATTTGTTGTTTTTTGCTTTTTCCCATTGTGCTGTGAATAAATTACTATTAGATGGCAAAAAGTGTATGAAGTAAAATGTGAATCAAATGTATTATATGTTGCTATGGTAGAAATGTTGTTTATACTCTTTATTAGGCTCATTTACTTACTTCTAATCCTGTTTTGGATCCCTTCCAAGGAAGTTTCCATTTCAGCAGGATTTTGCTAAGTGCAGATTGTATACTTTTTATTATCTTATAGTGAGCCGTTTACTTAACTCCGTGCTCTCTTATTGTCCTCTGTTCCATCTGTTTACCTAAGATTATGCTTTGTTATTGTGCTCTGTTCCATTTGTTTACCAAAGCTGTCATAAGACCTTATTGGGCGCACTGATGGGCCTATATAGGTTCCTGCCTGCCTCTGTTGTCTGTCTCTGCCTCTGCCTGCCAGAGACAGAGATCTCTGTGCATGTACTTATTTATAGGTGCATGTAATAAACATCAAATGCAGCAAAGGCCAAGAGTCTTTTGTCTTCTTCATTTACCAAACTAACAACATTTAAGTGTAACTTTACTGTAGTTTTCAAATGGCTGTACATCGAGTTTGTTGTACTGGGCCTTTTCAAATAGTTTGTCTAAAATCTGACTTTTTTTTATTTAAAAAGACTCACAGATCAGACTGTCACAGTGAAAACATAACCCAATGGCAACACGACTTTTCATTTCATGGCTCTGAAGGTTTCTTTGGCATGAAAACTTGCATTTGAGAAATTTATTTATTTTCAGAAAATGACAGGCCATTTTTGCAGGCCATCCACCAGGTTCTGTAGTTTGTGCACTTTGTTTGAAGAAACACACTAACCACAGTGCAAATGTTAAATCTGCTGTTCAAAATGCACCATAGCAACTGAGAAAAACTAGAACCAAGTCAGTAAAATCTCTGCACTTTAACCATCCTCTGGTGATATATTGCATGTACTCTTTGTGGATAATTTGAAATGTTATAATGGAGTCTATTCTCCTTTGTATGAAAGAAGATGAGATGTAACACATGGTTTCATCTATTTAGCATCAAAGTAGGAAGATGAATTCAATATATTCTGACTGTCAATCCAAATCTTAACATATTTAATCATCTCTATTCAGTTTAATATCTCATTTTTGGTCAGAAAAGAGCATGAAGCATTACATTTGTGATATTAAAACTATCTTCCTTTATGTTTTTATTAGAAAAGCCAAGGGACCACATCCATGTGTAAGATCTTTTTGGACTGTGTAATTTTGACCATGGTCAGAAAAGGTCTGCTTCTACTGAAACTATTGAATCAGTGCAGTATATCTGCAGCTGAAAAGCAGCTGAACACTGTTTGACTGTCCACATCCAAAGCCCTGGCCTGCCCCGAATACTGATTGGAGCTTCAGCCTCCAACTGTCATCCTAACACTGCCACGCTTTTCATCTTTACCTCAGCCACAACATTCTCCCTCCCCGTTTTCAATATGCCATCCTTCATTCCTCAGAAGATTCCATTTACCTTCTCTATATATTTCACTGACACATTTTCCGGCCCTTTTCACTTTTTCTTTCAGTCCTTCCCCAACCCTGTGCAGTCCCTCTCCCTCTAAAGCAATCATTCTTCTTCCTTTCTCTCTTTATTTACATGACACCAAGGTTTTCTCTTAGGCAGGTACAGATGGCAAAAGGCAGGCTTTTACAAAACGGCTCAGGTTTAATATGTTCCCCTTGCTTTTCATCACTACCCAAGAGCTTCATAGCCGAACTAACAGTCCCCTCATAATAGCATTGTCCTTCTGTAAATATCATGGGCCCACTTTCATCTTTATTTAATACCACCTTTATCACCAAAGACACCCACTGTGATCCAATATCGCTTTGGTTTAAGGGCCAGAGGACAGAAATCTAATATCATCCACCCGCCTGCCCTGAACAAAATACAAATTGACAGCGAAAGTTGGATTACCATTTCCTTCATTATTCCTTCTAAATTGCAAAAAATATGTTTGTGTGGAAATTTGCTTATTTTGACAATTATTCCACTCTTGCTGCTGAAAATGTTTTCTTCTTTGGAATATGTGTCAGACATTTCCCCACAAAACTGTACAAAAGACAAACAACTCACACAAAACTTGTATGAAAAGTATTTTACCACTTATTACACTGGTAAAAAAACCAAACAAAATAAAAACCAATATATCACTTCAAGTACAATACATAAGTGATTAATCTGCATTTAGCTCAAATAACTGGAGTAACCACGAGTATCACTTGGCTCCATTTCCCATCCACATTGATCAAAACATAACACATGCATGCACGCACTCATTTTTACTGGGGATTTTAAACTTAAGCCTCATTTTCTTTGTTAGTGACTAAAGTCTCTTGCATGGAGACTAAGGGGGCATTCACATCAGGATAGTTCAGATGACTCGATTCAACTGGGCAGGGAACGCTGAAACTTTGCTTTGGTTTGATTTATTTTCGGGCTGCACTTTACTCAAGCGGACCAAACGGCATGACATCATACAACTATAACAGCTGCTTGCTGTGGGTGATATTATACAAAACAAAAACTGGCTAACAAGAAAAAAGGCAGAAAAGGCAGGAAGTAGAACAAATCTTGTTCGTTTGTATTTTTGTGTTAAAAGTTCAAAACCAAGCAAGTTTTCTGTTGAAGCTCACCAGAAGTGGCAGCAGTAGAGGCAAAAAGCTTTGCAGTATGTTTCTCTATAATAGGTTCTACATCACTTCCTGTCTTTGGTCCACTTGCTTTTACACTCTAAGAAAACTAACACCAGCGTATAGAGACCCCCTGTTAATGAAATAGGCAAAAAAGCAAGTAGCTAACACGTAGGAATAGCACATCTTGAATCATCGTCTGTAAAGTAGGAACTCAGGGTGCATTCACACCAACTATTTGCTTGGAATGTCCACTCGACTTGGGGGTGAGTGTGAAAGCACAAGTGAACTTCGAAAGTCAAAGAAACAAACTCTGGTCCGTTCAAAAATGCAGGTCTTTGTTTGCTTACTGTATAGTGAACCAAATGCAGGAAACGTTCTGGATCATCTTTTTAAGGCAGATTCTGGAAAATTTGTCATGGTACTGATGTGGTTGAAGGCTGTAACAGTTAATTCCGTCTAATGACAGAAAACCAAAACAGTCTCTATAATTCAAGCTTGATTGCAGCCATATTAACTGCTGTTTCTTGTACTTTTTTATGGTTAAAAAGTCAGAGCTGTAACTTTAAGTTTAGTCATTTGCACACAGCAAACCAAATGCCAGAGTAAAGAGTTCCCATTTTAGTTTATACAAACTGGATGGTTTAAATGTCAACATTTTATCGCAGTTTTTCATTTGCATTGGTGCTGTGATTCACCTCTGACAGTAAACACAACATGCATGCAAAATGAAGAAATTGCCGGTGAATATGATGGATAAGCTGCTGTAATAAGTTCCTTAATAGAAATAGGTCATTGTATTTTTTGAGAACAACCTGCAGTCTGACACAAAAGTCCTGACAAAAGGACCAAATGGAGAGTTTTGCCTTTTAGGCTCAGAAAATGTTGAAACATCTAAACGGTTTGGAGAAGCATACATTTTGCAGAAAAAATGATATTTCATCTTGTTGACTTGGCTGCAAGCTGCTGAATGAAAGTGAAACAGAACAGATTGCATAATGGATAGGAATTTAAACGCCCAGAGCATTTACACTGTGCTATATTGTCAGACTTTAATAAATTGGCTATTCAAGTAAGGGGGCAATTACGCCTGGTTGTCATATGATTGGATTTTATGAGGTCAGTTACATTACGAGGCATTCAGGAAAATCTCAGCAGTGGGGTCCACATGCTGGAGTTTAAAGAGTAAAAAAGATTTCAATTATGTTTACTGCCAACTACATCATCAACCCTCCGGATTTAAAAGGCAAAGTAACACGTTTCATCCAGTTGGCAATCCGTGACCCCCTCTGAAAATGAAACCATTGCAACACCAAAATGAATTGATTTAGTCTTGCAGTGCTTAAATATATTTCTTAATTTACTAACAGCCCACATGTATAAATCTATGCAGAAGTAGCTCAACAATACCAGACTTGTGTGTGTAGAAGCAGCCCATGCTGCATCACAAAAGATTCTTCACTTTTCTTGTGAACTTCCACAGAGGATGAACAGATGTTTGGTCCAACAGAGATCTGAGTTCCATCTTCTCCTCAGCACTCAGGAAGAGAGGAAGAAAGAGAAGTTTAAACAAAGCAGAGTAGCCCATCAGACTCCAAACAGAAGCCTCTCTCTCACACACACGCACACACATGCACACACCCGGCAGACTAATAACCTGAATTAAATTCTTTACTCAGGAAAAGACACGTGTCACATGTTTGCTGCTGTGACTCATGTCTAAGAAGCTTCTTTTATAAAATCCTTCATTAAATTCAGTTAGCACCATCTCCCCCCACTGCTTTTAGTTTATACTCTGCTTCATGTTGTCAGCTGTTTATTAATGCGTTCCCACCGGAGCGGTACATACAACTCACTGACTGCAACAGCACAGGTGTTAGTCAACCTGCTTACCTTCCTGTATGGCTACTTTATGACAGCTTTCACATGCCGATTACTGTTTGCTGGGTAAATAACTGGATATACATGCACCGAAGTACATTGTGTAGTGCTTGGGATAAAAAAGAAGAAATTACTTTCATGGCTCAACTGACAAGAAAAAGGCCTCCCAGTGAGAAACTGCAATAAAACAAATGCTATAAGTCATGCAAAGTTATGGTTTACATCTTTTATCTGTGGTAAAAAATGTGCTTCAGCTCTACACAGACAACTATTACACACTCTAAATTAGCAGCAACGGAGCGCCGCTGCATATTGTACAAGGCATCATGCTCAGAGTCATTAGCTGCAGCGACAGCCCGGTGATGATTATTATTCCCATCATTGCACATGTACCTTTGTGCACCTACTGCAATTCATTCTCTTATTTATTCACATTGGGTCTCATCATGATGTGGTCCATTAGCACAACACACATCATATTGTGTTATATTAAAGAAAAACATATAAACACATCCTGCAATGTCGTTGGGCAAGGATGCGTTATAAATTGAGAGGAAAGTTTTCACAAGCACGCACTTGTGCAGAAGATAAGTCATCGTTGAAATGAGGAAAAGCTTGCAGGAGTGTCTGTGGAGAAGATGGCTTTGTTTTGCTCCCTCCATTATAATGATTTTTGCATGCTGTTTGTTTATCATGAAGCACTCTGAATATTGTTTTTCATGAGAGGTTTATTATCAGTGCCCAACCCCTAATTACTAGACAAAGAGAAAAAAACGCTTCCACCCAGTTTCTTTTCATATAGAATCACCAGAAAACAGATACCACCCACGCTGTGCCACTGTATGGCAATTAAATGATTTTCACTTAATTGTAACGATTTTCCGTTGCTCACAATCTTGGGATGAAAACGTAATTATCAGCTATGAGGCCAGGCGCTCCGACTGCAGATCGTTTCAAGAGCTGCGATACAAGGCAAATGACTGACTGATCCAACGCTCACATGTAAAACGTTAAGTTCACAGAAACAGTCAGGGTGAGTAATTGGCCCAGTGCTGCAGAGATATTTTCATTATCCTTCATGAGGAAAAAAAGAAAAAAATAGAAATGCACCCTCCAGGAGCACCTGAGACACGGAATAAGTGAGAAACAAAGAGACCAACTTGCAAAGCCTTACAAGTCAAGATAATTCTCAAGTGCCAAAGATAACCGGCAGATTTGGGAGGAATAGGTGACAGGGTCAAAAATCCTGAGGGAATATAATGTTACATTAACAGAAGGGAAAACAAAGAGCATCAGTTTGGAAGTTTTGATGGAATTTTATCTGAGGTGGGAGAGTTTGTGTGACTTTTACATTAGCAGTGTTTTAAACTGCATGAACTCATTAGTTTGACCAAAGTCAAACCTTTCAACACCAGACAAAGCTCCCATGTAATGTGGTTTGAGATCAAATTACTAATGATTATCCAAACTGAGAGACACTCACTTCAAACAAGATCACTTTAAAAGAAATGAAAACATGCTTACATAAATCTTACAGGAGATTTCTCTCAGGCTAACTTGAAGAGGACCAATAAGCTTCTTTTTGCTTCTCGCTTGACGGTTTTCTTGGAGCCGATCTCTGAGTTTATTGGCTCCAGTTTATAGGAAACCTGCCAAATTTGCTTTTTTATTCTATTTGGACGATGTTTCAGAAGTTAGTTTCTAATTTGTGGAAACACAGCTGGGAGCAGAATGAGGACGAGCGATACCCTCAGCCAAGGTGTGGGGAGAATACGTGATGTCCTCAGCTTTGACCCATCAGCTCATCTGGGGCATCGGGGCTTCAGTGGCAGACAGCAATTGGTTGTCTGAAGAATTCATGAGGTCGGGAGAGAAAGGTCTCATACTGTAAGCAGCGACTGATTCACAGAGTCAGCTGGACAAAGGTATTTTACTACTAATGAAGGGTAATAGCCTAAATGACAGACCAACACTCCTCACTGTGACCTTTCAGGTATGAACAGGCTTGTTTGTGAGCCTGTGTTTGTCTGAGTGTGTATGTGTGTGTGCCGAGGGAACAGCATGCATGATAAAAGCAGATAGAGCAAAGCCTCTTGAAGGACGAGTGACCTCATACATCATGCTGGCTTTCCTCTGCTCAGCGCTGAAATGAGGGATTTTCAGTCCCACTCCCTCTTTCCCACGTTTGAACACAGTGTATTTCCTCCTATTTACTCAAGAGGACCCGTATTGAGATAATGCATCCCTTAGCTTCCAACATTCAGACAATGACACATGCTTAATCCTAAAGCACTTTCTTGAAGACAGTGAAGTGAAAATCTACAATTTCTCAGCTGATCTGATGCAACGTTTTCTATCTCTCTATGCTATTAGCTTAATTCCATGCAAGTCACAGTCTGATACTATTCCTCTTTCTTGCCGAATTTAAAACATAAATCTCACTTCAGTGAACACTGTACAATGGAAACATTTTTTATGCAAGGTAACAAAGTCTTGATGGGGCACTAATGAGTCAGCAACCATCTGTAAGTGAATTTCTTCAACATATCTCCCCAAAGCAATGGCTTTTTGACACCACAGTAACTGTTTTTATTCAAAAAAATGTCTGTATTTTTTCATATTATGCATATATTAGTTATGTGCTATTAGATATGTGCATCTGACCCCTTTGGTTCCAACTGAGGGAGTAAAAACACCTGCTGTTAGCAAACTCTCCTTGTTTAAAGGGGACATGTTATCCCAAAAATGCCTTTGCCTGAGAGCATGTGTGAAGTGTGAAAAGTCACAGCTGACTCAAAAACTCAGGAAAAACAAAAAACTTATTTTGGCTGGGAAAACAGGATATTCAGTGATTGTCAGGGTAAAGTTTCTCTTTACTCTTTATTTCCACCAGAGATTCGCATCAGATGATGCTGCATTCCCTGTGCATTGGAAGTGGCAGTTTGGCAAGCTTACTTTTTTCCCCCTTGGTATTACTGTTTCCGTTGTCCACCGCCCTGTGTACGCTTAGGTCGGGGGTATCAATCAAAGATTAGATTTGATGCAATTTGTTGGTTTTCCTTAACTAGGCCATTATTTTTTATCAGCTGGTCTGTATGTATTATAAACTGGACTAATGTGGATTTGTTTTAGTTGGATAACAATTGCAATAATTACTTTTGTCTCTGAAGTGCCTTGGTGTGACTTCGCTGCAAATTGAAATCATAAAATGAAGATGAACTGAGCCCAATTAAATGTTTACATTTCAAAATTAATTATAGTTCTTTTCAGTAAAGAAATAATGAACTAATATGCATTACCAGTCTTTTTTATCTTTTATATGACTAAATGAAAATCTGGCTTTATATTGACATTCTTACTTTTCACTTGTTGAAAATTAGAAATCAGATTTTCTAAATTAAATATTGGCCGTATAAGCAGCAATGTTTTATTTTAACTACTAAAAACAGAAATGAAACAGACTAATGGGGTGATCGGTGAGGTTCAAAGTTTATGGAGGAGATATATGTTTTAGAAAATAGAATCTGAGTTTTCCATGGCGGTATTAACTTCACCAGCAGTCGTTAGATCCATCGGTGCATGTTCAAATAATTTGAATCAGTTAAAGTTTGTGGCTTAAAGGGATACTGTTTAACTTTTGGCTACTAGGGTCTTAAACTGTTAATTTCCTCTCAAATAAAACTTTTGACCCAATTATATTGATGGATGATTTCTGAGGTCAGTATAGAGTGTTTGAAACGTCAGTGCTCCGAGAGAGCTTCCCTCTTCAGAAACCAGACATGGTAACTTTGCATGAGCGGATCCGTCTTTCACAGACCATGTGACCTCTAGCGTTTTGCTCTACAGCTATAAAACACACTGGACTGTACTTCAAGCTACTTTTTCTTGAAAGTTCGTCAAATCTGAAGCAACTAAGAAGGTGAACATGGTGTCTGAGGAGCCCAGAAAGAGAGTGACCGTTTAGTTTAGCATTAATGTAACATGGCCTGTGGGAAGTTACAAGTTTAGCCCCCTAGTGGCCAAAAGTTACACAGTATCCCTTTAAAACAGGATCAGTAGCCTTCCAGATGGCCATGGTTTGGTTTCAGATGAGGGAAATTTAAGTATTTGAGAATAAAATGGCCATTTAGTTTTATGCACAATCTGAGCTCTCAGGGTATTTACTGTATGCTCCCACATGCTGCAATAATGTGCTCTTAGGGTTATTAAGTCCTTCAAATCTGAAAGGAGGCAGACCCTGGCACAGAGAGGGGTGGAGTGGAGTCCTGTGTCTCTCCACAGTGAATAAACTAATGGAAGAAAAAAAGTTGCTGCACAGCATCTCCGCATTATTTTGACCAAAGAATGTAACGGACAATTACAAAAAAGCTGCAAATTATGTCAGCTTTGTGAAAAGAGGACAAAGCAGGAAGAAGAAAGACACAGAGAGGCACACGTATACCCAGAGAGCTGAGAAAGTTAACCCGCTGTGGTCTCTGCCTGTTTCCATGACACTACCAACCTGGAGTCTGCACTCAACTCCACCATTAATGAACTAAGTGAGAAAATACCAAGTTACCCTATAGGTAACACACATACTCATACAAAGCCTGAAATATGTGTGGCTGCATTTAAAAAACTTTGGATTTTTTAAACCTCAGATATGTCCTTAAAATACTTGTTATGCTTGTTAGGGGGACTTTTAAACAGATGCCTACAGGGTGAGTTATACCGGGAAATGGAGCGCACACACATTCATCCACACATACAAAACTAAAATCTGTTACTTTTATTTCTGCCGAAGTTCCACGTGAAACGATGGTGCTATTTGGCTATCTGTCAGTAATCTGGAGATGAAGCAGGAATCTCAGCAGAACCTCATCTGTGCAGAAACTCGCTGATTAGTGCTGGAATGATCCTATTAACAGAAATGATGTCACAAGCTTCGGCATACAAATGAGTCACTTAGAAAGTTTCATCTGATACAACCGCAAAACTTATTAGATCATTTAATTGTGAGATTAAAGTGGGTTAATTTGACAAATCAGCACTAATCACAAATGACAACAGGACGGCCCCAGGAGCTGAGGGAGGACTGCTGTCTTGTGTTTATTTATATATTTTCAGCAGCTGAAGGGATGGAATACCAAACATCTGCAAGGAGGAGGAAGAACAATGACTGAAAACACAGTTTAACGCTTTTAAATATAAGGAACAGAAAGCAAAATGCGTGTGTGCATCAGTGCCTGAGCGAGTTGCAGGGCAGGTCAGAGTTAAGCAGCGGGGTAATCACAGTAAGGGCTCAAGTGCTGCCCAGTGAAGCAGACACATGCTCCAAAAAATGCGATTCGCAGAGATGATAACGCTAAAAGTGGCGGATTGTGATTAATCAGTGACAGCTAACCGCTAATTACAACCCCCAATCAATTACCTCAGCACTCATTATCTAGTCAACACACCACCTGGAGAGCACTAATGTGTTTTACTTGCTGTGGGCAGAATCAGAAGATACACGTGCCTTATGAAAGCACTGACACTAAGGGAAAGATGTGAAGGCTAGCCTTCCTCAAGAGACAAAACCTGACAAGTCTGCAGTACATTTTGCATTTTGAGGGATTCATGCTCTTCCTGCTATACTGTATGTATTCAGGCGCTGCTTCTTTATAAAGTACGATGTCCGTGCAAACGTGTGTGGTAAGAGGAAGACCCTTCAGTTGTGTCCAGATGCCTTCGGCAGTTGCTTTACATTTTCAGCGAGACTAAAGATTAAAGCTCTTTTCCCAGTAGTTTCCTAACACAACACAAGCCAATTACAACCTGCCAAACCTGCACCTCGAACCAGTGGAGGGAAAAAAAGTGAGATCGAGGAGATGAGACTCGAGAGAATGAATATGAAGCCGGCTACAGGGATGACTGGGGATGCAGAAAAACCCGACTGTGTAGGTGGCACGGATGCTGAAGGAGATTGGAGAGTAAGACATAAAGAGAGAACTGCTGGACAGATGAGTGCAAAAGAGGTGTGAAGACTGGAAAGTGAGGGAGCTGGGATAGAGAATATTAGTGGAAAAGGGGGCATTGTCAGACATCTCGGGGGATCAAATATTGTGTTCGTGTGAGAATGTGACTTAGTAAAGGAGAAAAAGTTAACTGATAGTTAAGGTTCTCCAAACATGAATCATGCACCATGACATGAAGGAGCAGACAGTCACTAAGACGGACAGAGACACAATGTCCTTTTTCCCGTGTGTTGAAATGATGTGGATGCAAAATATCTCAGCAAACGTAGGATTCCATGGATATAAAACCAATCTGCACATGAATGAATGAAAGTGTTGTTTCATGTGGTTCTGTCACCGTCCAGCTCTTTGGAAGGAGATGGTTTTAGGGAACCGCTGACCACACTTTACAGCCATGTATTTTGTGGATGTTTCCTTGTTTGGTTGGTTATTTTCAAATAAATGATTCAAGTCTTGTCTTTGTTTCTGCAGCATAAGCTTGAAACATCTGGAAGAAAGTCTTTTGGCAGAATAAAGTCTTAATATATGATGCAAATGCAGCCTAGATTCTCGGCTGCATCAATATTCACATGAGTCTACACTCTAAATCCATGTGAATGTTGATTTATTTATCAGCTCACATACCTATTTCAGCAAGCTCATACAATGCACTTTTAAATGACACTTAAACCACACCCACTTAGTAAAGATTGGCTATTTTTCAGCATTAGCGTAGAGTAAATGTGTTGGGGGTTTTCTTTTTTGTAGAGAGAACATTTGATAAATCCCAACATCAGCTTTTTTTCCTCTGTAAGCATTAATTAAATAAAACAAAACTGGTACCACCATTGTGTGTGTTAGTGTGCTTGTGTAAGCGCAAAGCTCAACATGCTGTTAAAAAAAACACTTTTCAAGCCCCAGGGATATACAAGAGACTCAGATCTTTGGAGCAGTTGCGAGGATTAATGTTGATGTTTTGGAGAAGTCATGGGCCGCTGGGTTGTTTTCTATCTGCTTGTTTTTGCCACAGTGATTCTAGTGCAGACTGTTCTACAGCTGGGTGGAGCTTCAGCTGCTTCAGACTTCCCCTCTACAGCTGCCCTGCATTGGCCCATCAGCACCAGGGCATATATTGCTGCAGGCAGCAGTTGATCCCTGCCAGATCGCCGTCTCTATCTCCCGTCTGATCAGCTTCTTGAGATCTGTTTCCGTCAGCTCACATACCGGTTTGGTCTCCAGCTTCCTGGAGTCTGTCACTCGACCTTTTGGATCAGTTTCCCCGTTTATGCTTCACGTGCCTCCACCTGCTGTTAACTGATCTCCCGTATAAGCTCAACCTTACTAGTTAACACTACGTTATTTGGATGGACTTTAAAGCGGCTCTATGCAGCATTATCATCGTCATACAGCAGCTTGGAAGTAAGTATTTTGCTTGACTGACCTGTTCTGATGAAAAAGCAGACATTTCCTCCTCCATCGGGTCTCCCCCTACCAGAAA
>JAVQJG010018280.1:0-13229 GCA_036024015.1 Craterocephalus amniculus | reverse complement strand
TTCCTACCTGGATCATCACTGATCTTAAAAACAAATTATTTTAAGATACTATATGTTTACAAAAATTGAGACAGAGGTGCAGTGGTGCTGCTGCCTTCACTGGATTTTCCTCCTGCTCTGCAGTTTAGTGAAACATGTGTTTTCTCTACATCAACCATCTCCCTCATTAACACTGTGTTATAGTCTGGATTTGGCCTGGAAGGCTCCAAGTCTGGCAAAATGTTTAAAGCCAAGTCTCACTGAGTCCGTGGCCCTCGTGCCCGCTGTCTTTTGGGTTGTTTGTCCACCTCTTAATGTGCCCCTCCGAAAAATCGCTGGCCCCACCCGGGCCCCCCCAGTAAAGGTGGTTTAGAACCGCCCCTGCCGAAAAGGGAGGACATCATATCACAGGCTGGTTGTAGCAAGCTGAAGACTCCACTAGCTTCAAACAGAGAACCTCTTCTACTTCTTTTCATGGAAGAAAACAGAGCTGCACAACCAAGACTGAGAGGGTCGCCAATAAACCTCCCACACACCTCAATGCTTAAATTATCAATGTTGATGGCCTAGAGAATCGGGATCTCCATAGTGTGTAAATCTGTGTAATCCTGACTCTCACATCTGACACCATATCCTTTGGGAAGAACAGCCCCACCATACGTTTCCTGCAAAAATCGCTCACATCTTTCACACCAAAGTCACCACCAATCAGAGTTTGGGGCCCATTTCCTTTTTCCCCCTCTTTCTGAATTGTTCTTCGGTCTGATGTCAACATCCTGGTATTCAGGTTTAGAGCCAAAATCCTCCAGCAGTCAAGCAAACCTGTTCTGTAGCTCAGTGTGTGGTTGTGGTAGGGGCTTGTTGTTAGATCGAGCGTTTGCCCTGCAAGGTAATGCTGGCGAGCCAACTTCATCACCACTCTCAGCAGACTTTGCAATGCCTGTTATTCGTCCTCCCTTTTCCCTGCAAGATGATTTACTCTTCGGCTTGGAACCAAAAGCATTTCAGTGAGGACCATTTTGGAAACAGTTACCTTGTACATTGTCTTGCTGTTTCTTCCCAGTCAGGTTTGTGTTAATTAGCTGCATGTTAGCATCTCAACTGCTGTTGTTGCAAAAGTTGTGTCATATCCAGATAATCCATTCACCTCTAAACATAGAATCTTTGTTTCCAGCAGGGTTATTTCCTTTAGAAGTTTGTCAGAAGTTTGTAGAGAGGGGAGGTATCTTGAATAGTTAGCCCTTGGATCTTAGCAGAAAGGGCTTTTGTTATTTGTAGGCCGCGCTGATGTGACGCTGACGTAAAAGTCTTAAAAAAGAATAGTAGAATTCAACCGAATCTACCACAACAAAACAGTCCCAGTGGTTAATAAGTATCCAGGAGATGCTGCTCATAAGTTTCTTTATGAGAAAAACACTAATAACATAGAAGAATGCAAGCCGAGGGAAAAGTGAAGCAGGAGGGGACAGAAACAAGAAGCCTAACTTTTTAAGCTAAAGGTTTTTAACTTGATCATGTTGTACCTTCTTTTCCCTTTTCTTTTGTTTTTTATGTAAAGCACTCTGAATTGTCTTGAATATACAAATAAACTTGTCTTGCCTTGCCTAGTACCAATACTGCTGCCTATGTAATGAATGTACTGTAAATACTTTTGACACCTCTGTCGAAGACTAAAGAAAATGTCTGCCCACTGATACTATGTGTAAACTACAAAGAAGGAAATGGTGATTTAGGACAGTAATAGCATGTCCAAATATACAGTAAAAAATACAATTTTCTTTTCAAATATGGCTTCTGTTGAATTTGATTCAATTTGATTCTCATGCTTTCCTTTCACTCACCACACATGACTTGACAGAAAAAGCAATAAAATCTCCCGAAATCACAGAGTTCAAAGGGAAACTGTGCGGCAGGTTCTTCAAAAGAAGAAGGAATAAGTGCAGATGAAGGGCCAAAACATCTCTTATACAGTAAGACCATCTGTAGAATTTTTTATAGCAAGTTACTTTTTCAAGGACATCTTTCATGTTTTAGACCAAAAACATTCCAAGCCTCAAATACAGAGAAGCAGGCAGCAGACAAGGTAGTCAGACATACACAGATGAGAGCAGGTTTAGGACCTTATGGCAAGTACACAACTGCAAATAGATTGCCCACTAGTGACAGTTTCACTTACCTTGTACGTCCATTTATATAAAGGTAACACTGGGAGACAAAAGTCAACAAGATGCTAATAAATGCTGTTAGACATGGTTACAAAGTGAGGACCATGTCAATGTCTGTCAGACCCTATTACCGTATGTCCACCCTCTTTGTAATGGAGCTTAATTGGTTCATCAGACTGGAAAAGCTTTTAGACTTATCTGTCACTTTTAGTTAAAAACATTCAACCTGTACTACTGATGTATGTTCTAAGGAAAGGATTTTGGAATAAGCCTTTATCTCACACAGAAGGGAAACCGAGACAGGGAGAGAAAACATCAGAAATACTTGCAGTTCATGTTCTGGATGAACACACTGGACTGTTACTGGACTGAAACAGTTCATGGAATAACTCTAACTTGTTTTCCGCTTTGACATCTGCAAGCAGAGTTTCCTTTCAGGGATCCTGAGTCTAAAATCATTAAATGGTTGTGTTGAGGACTTTTACAGCTGAGGGTGTAAAGTCCTTCATAATGTGCTACAGTTTCCTGGCTTCTGTTTTCAAGGCTTACGGCAATCCTCCAGATCTTCCCCCTGGGGGTAAAACTCTCCATATGTAGTAATGAAAAGCCTGCAGAGTAAGGGGGAAACATTTCTTCCTTCATGCGCCTTCTTAATGAGCACAACAATTAGATTCTGCCACTTCCACAAACATTTAGAAGTTCATTAAAAATGGGATCTGATGATGATTTTTATTTAAGCATGAAATTACTTCTCAAGGTTATTTGATAATATGACTAAGATTTAGACAGAGGATGGTCCTAGTTATTTATTTGTGTATATTCTGCAGTTTGTAAATGAATTGCAAGATAATGAATTTCTATAGTTTGCTTGTGTATTGATTTTCCACCTCATAACTCCATACTGTTATATCCCAGTTTAAGACTCCCGTGGGACAGATTAAAGGAATATTTTTGTGGGTTTTGCTTCTCAGCTTCATAAACACAGCAGCAGCTTGCAGCTAATATAGCTGAGCTGTACTCTTCCATAGCAGACAGAAAATATTCCCTCTGTGTGTCCGTCTTTTGTCCTGCCATCCCTCCACACCAAACTCTAGAGAATTGGGGGACCATGTGGTGTTGTCACATCTGCAACTCTGTCCAGCCTTTTTATTGACTCCTGCTCTCGCTGCAGCGATTGCAGAGGACAGAACAAGACCAGGCAAGAAAGATCAGTGCAAGAGAAAACAAGCCGCAGTGGAAATAAGAAGGCAAATTGTAGTTACAATTTTCAGAAATGCTTACATCCCCAATGATACATCAGACCGTCTGGCCAGTTTGGTGTATCGCACATCTTTCATCTTGCAGTCATTTGTTTCATAATCCCATTCTCTTCTGGCATTAGCCACACATAATCTCTCAGACCCTTTCTGGCATTGATAACGTCACACAGCTCTCTTTGTTCCATTATGATCAATTGTTCTGTGTGGTGAGGGAGCCATTAATCTTACTGTGCCCACCCTGCTCTAAATTGGCCAGTTTGTTTATTTTTTTTCCTTTTTTTTAGATTAATTCCCCATGGTCCAGTTTCTTTAGTTGGAAAATATGCTTTTAAGGCCAGTTTTGCTTGTTGTGCATTAAAATGTGTCTGGCAGGTCTTAAGCAACATCCTCAATTATGTTGTATATAGGATGAAAGAGCACAGGTCTGGGACAAACTTTTGGTGCACAGCCCCAACTAATACTTTAAAATCCTTTTACAGCTGGGGCCTGGAATAAATTTAATTTATGTGTGCAGCTGCATGTGTGCAAAAGTCTTCTCTTGGGGTCCTTAGAGAGTTACCACCTTTCCACCAGCTGACACCACAAATACTGCGAGCAGGCTCCGATTTTCAAAAGTTACACTTGAAGAAGTGTGTGAGATGTGGGTGTTGATGAGCTCCCGTTTGATTTGTCTCACCTTTCGATTTGAGCACCCTTTCTCTCTGAATTGCGCTACAGTGCTCTAAGTATCATTCTGACACAGGCACTACCTAAATGTAGATTTTTTACATGAGCAAGTTTTTTATTAAAAACAACCTAACTATCTACATCAAGCATTTCCTTTTTTCATTTGTGCATGCATTGCTAACATACAGCGGGGTCATTACCCACTTTGTAACTGTGAGAAGCGTTTGCAATGTACTGCAGTGTAGAGTTATGATTTATAATGAACATGGAGTAATCTGCTAGAAGCAGGGTCCTTACTAGTCACAGGGGATTTAATTATGTCTATAAAGTTGTATTCAGCATGCATACCATATTTTTTTCCAGCATCACTGCCCATTGAGTATTGCAGAAAATGTCTGGTAATCATTCTTCTTGTTAGAATATCACTTTAAAATATTTTTTTTGCACGTTTTTATTACAGAGACTAAAAGATGTATCAAATAAAGCTAATATGTATTATAACAGAGATGCTTTCTCTCAGCAATTAGCATACTCTGGATTAATATACAGTATTATTAGAGTTGTCTATACAAGCTTTATTATATTTGTCCCTGTTTATCCTGTTCCACTTTTTTTTTCCTTTCCTCCCCACCTTCATAAAACATGTGAACCAGACCTCAGAGGACACATACCCCCCTCTCTCTCTGCCACAGTTCCAGCAGCACCCACTTCTTCTTGTAAAGCTTGATGACTTTCACCCTGCTTCATACCTTCATACCTTCATTCTGTGTGTGGTCCGTACTTCCTATTTCTCCTTTATAATCACTTCAGAAAGGCTTCTATTGTTATCATTCTTACTACTGTAGACATGCTGTATTTCAAGCCTTTTACATTGTTGTGGAAAACACACAGTGCTTTAGGACTGCTCCAACCAAAATCTGACTATCAAATAAGGCAAAAAGTACATACCTTTAGGTCTGCAGTTTAGGTTTTGTTACTCCTTGTTGTATCTGCAGTGACCTCCCCGATAAGCCACGAACCGAGTGAAAAGGATTGGGTTTTTAAAAAACTGTGAGAAAGATCCACCTGATAAAATATAGATGAGGGAAAATAAGAAAAAAAGTGATTTTCTTTCTCCGCTTTCAAAGTCACATTTTCACGCCCTCTAGTCTTAAATATGCATCAGTTTCACCCAGCCAGAGCTACTGTATTGTGCAGCCTCTCTTTTTCTTTTTCATTCGCACACACACACTCACACAAACACTCTTTCACCCCCCCTGTGCTCGGGTATAGCTGCTCTCTCTCTTCCTCTGTGTCTCTGTTACGCATACATCCATGCCTCCCCCCCTGTCTCACTTCAGCTGCTAGATTGATCCCTCTCCTTTGCTCTCCTTCCCCTTCTTCTGCGGACTCTTCACCATGTGTCTGTCAGTTCCTCTCTGGGCTTTTTTTCTTTTTTTCTCTTTTGCACCCAAGTGCTCTCCTCGTCAATTATCTCCAGTTTTCTTCATTACTTGTCCCCCACTCCACATTTTGGTCCCTCACTGTTTCACCATTTTTCAACATCTCCACAGTCCTTCACTCATTATTTCAGCCACTTTGTCCTGTGATATGGTTTCTTCCTTTTATCTGTGACCCGCTGACACACACACACACTGGAGATATATGGGAGCAGTTTGTTTTTCTTTGTTTAGAAGTTAAAAAAAGACATAAGACTGAATCTGGAATCTTAACATTGACGCATTTATTAGTTTTAAATGCGAAATGAAATATTGTGACACATTTCCGTGCTACTTGTTTGGGCTGTGTTGAACAAGAGCTGTTTGAATTTGAACAAGCATTTGAGACTGCTGCGTCTTTGTTTTGCTTTCTTGTTTGCTAGATGTTTTCTGCTGGGAGTGTGAACCCAGTCCCAGTGCATTTTGTATGTCGTATTTATCACGCTGAAAAATAATCTCTGAAAAACTCCGCAAAGTAAATGTTCTTGTTGCTCTAATGGATTCACTCCCGCATTTTTTTTTCTTTTCACCATTCCTTTTCGCTTTGTGCATTTTTTCCTGCTTCTCCTGAGTGTGTGTGAGCAGTGAGTATGGCATCTGGCTCCTGGCTCTTTATCCCCCGTCTTTTACCTACATCCCATCTTTTCAACAACCTGGAGTATATCTGGCGTGATCATTCCTCCACTGGTTACTCCTCCGTCACAATAAAGTCAACTTCAGTGATCACACTGAATTTTTCGTGGGTCAACCTGATTCAGCTGATTCTTCCTAAGTTTTTTTCTTTCCTCAGGATAAACTATTCCCTGCCAGTCTGTCTGACTTGCCCTTAGCAGACAAATCTAGCTGGAGTGTAATCTGCTGTCCTGGCTGTCTTAATCTGCCAGTTTACCTTAAATTGGATGGATCACATTTTTAAAAAGTCTGCTATAAATCTAAATGTGCTTGAGACCTGTGCCCTGCTTTTGGCACAGCTCTTATAACACATACAGTACAACACATCCTTTAAAAAGGACTCACCAAGTCATCTGATCACAGTACAATAACAATGTCTCACATTTTTCCACTTCAACAAGCAGGAATCATATCAAATGTTGATATGCTTCACATATTCACATTTCTAGAATGCGCCACTAGGTGGCAGCAAACTTTGAGTGACTCTGTCTTGGCTGTCAGGATTTTTGTATTGTATCCATCTTTTTTTGCTACATTGGCTGTCATTTTTGGTTTGTCCACGAGGATTTTTCATGCTGTTCAAAAAGCTGTGCTGCGCGGGAGATTTCCTGCATATTTTTTTTGCTCTTTCAAGACTTGTTATGCTGTGTCTCCATGGCAACAACAATTGTTTATCACCTGGATCAACTGATAATGCTCTCCGAACTCAAGATTATCAGTGAAATAACACTTCAGATCCCAAAGGAGTTGAAAAGAAAGAGAAGAGGATGCTAGGCAGGAGTGTGGCAGAGAGAAAAGAGATTTAAACTGTTTCTTCCAACTGGTGTGATGGGGAATGTGAAATCGGTAGTTAACAAAATGGACGAGCTGCAGATGCTAACCGGGTCTGAGAGAGCATTATGTGCCTCACCATGACATGGCTGCATGAACACATCCCAGACTGAAATGTATCTGTACCCGGCTTCAAGACGGTCCGTGCAGACCAATAAACAACTCAGCAGGAAGCTGAAGGGAGGTGGAATTGTAGTACTGGTTACCCAGAGTTGGTGTCATCCTGGACATGTCACTGTTAAAGAGAAGATCTGCACAAGAGACATGGAACTACTAGCTTCTTGCATCAGACCTGAACAAGCCTCTTACTGATGATCATTCCTTCCAGCAGCCTGAAGAACTAGATCACTACAAAACTGAATTTCCCCCAGGGATCAATAGAGTATTTTTTCATTTTCATTTCATTTTCATGTTGAAAACAAGACATTTGCTGTTAATTGGTGCCTTTGGTAATCATTCCTAAATTTTAGAAATATTTTTTTTTATTAATTCTTTTATGTCTTAAAGATAATAAGGATTTGTCCAACTGTAATAGAATATCATGTGCATGATAAAATTCCTAGATGATTAGCGGAGCCGTAATGGGATCTGGTTGTGAGAAATGGCAGCCAGTTTCATGGTCAGTGAGCTCCAGAGCTGGTGTTTCATATGTCCCCAATATATATCAGAGGTTATTGATGATGTTTGACTCCTGCATGTTCTGATAAACCTGATGAAAACTTGGAATAGGTGGTTTTAGCATTAAAGGAACAAGAAAGTAAGGTCAAAGCATAATCTATGGTCTTTATATTATACCGGCTCTGGTACTTAACTTTAATCACAATGATGGAGCCAATGAATCAGGCTGAGTATATGATTAAATTTGACATTTTAAAGTTCTAACGCAAAATAGGTTTACTCCATTTGGACAAATTTCTCAAGTTGAAGATGAGGTTCATGTACAGAATCAATTGTGTGGTGAGTCAGACGCGTAGACTTTGCTGGCAGTTCTACTAAGAAATCTAGCTGAAGTGACTGGGAAAGAGATTAAGGAAACATTTCATCATAAGGCTCTTGTCTGTATCCTTGGCTGGCTAAGAAAGAAACTCAGTGTTGTTTGTTGAAGAGTTGAAAAACAGTCTTCCTTCTCATTCCTGCAATGTGCTGATGATTGGCCCAAAGACCAGGAAAATTAACTGTGTACACTTTGATACTGGGACTGCATCTCTGGTAAAGATATCTGACAACCCATTCATTCTGTCTCTGGTACACAGATATCTCAGGGAGTGCCTTGAAATATGACACAATTTTTTTTTGTCTCAACAGGTCAAATATCAGTAAATGTTGCACCTTTGTTGTTTGCTCTGACTATGGTCAGATATGGTTAAAAGACCAGGGTACTGTGAGTAAAGTCAGATGTCCAGTCTTTTTGGAACTGTCAAAGTACGTCTGCTCACTTAAAGGGATACTTTGTAACTATTGGCTACTAGGGTCCTAAACCAGTAAGTTCCCCTCAATTTAAACTTTTGACCCAAATATCTTGGGACGGTTTCTCGGGTCAGTATAAAGTGTTTTATTGAGGGCCTACCCTCTTCAAAAACCAGACACCTTAACTTTGCATGAGTGAATCCGTCTCTCATGGATCATGTGACCCGCAGCGCTTTGCTCTACACCTGTAAAACACACTGGACTGTACAGCAAGTTACTTTTTCCTTGAAAGTTGATCAAATCTGAAGAAACTAAGAGGGTGAACACAATGCCTGAGGAGCTCAGAAAGAGAGAGACTGTTTAGTTTTGCATTAATGTAGTGTGGCCAGTGGGAAGTTACAAGTTTAGCCCCCAGTGGCCAAAAGTTACACAGTATCCCTTTAAGGTTTAGGTATATAACAACCCATTCCAATGATATAAAATTGTGTGTATATTTTTCTATACAGTATATATATATGTATATATACTGAACAAACTTAATTGATGAGTTTGTTCAGTGCCCTTGTATCACTGATTCAGATGCTGCTGGCCAGCAAATTGTTGCTAAGTAGATTGCACTCTCCACTGATTTATTGAAAATGTTTAACATCTTGGCACAGGCGCCCAAAGTTCTAAACTTTCTCAAGAAGACACTTAGCTCTTTTAATTTTAGTAGACAGCTTCAGTGCTGCATTCCTACTTTGGTTTGTTATGCAGGTAAAGACCCAAGTATTTGCAATCCTGCATTCTTTCAAGACCTCATCCAGGATAGAAATAGGTTTTTGACTTGTTTCTGGTCTTTGTGAAATATGGAATCATGATCTACGTCTAGGTTAACTTCATAATGAGGTCACTGTTCCTGCTCTGTAGCACAAAGTGGTCAACCAGCTCTTTGTACTCACCTTTTGGTTCATCACTGACACAACTGTAGCATTTTCTTATATTTTCTACAGATAACAGACTGACTTGTAGTGAAATGTACAGTGTGAAGAGGAATAGTGACAGAAACGTTCCCTTTTGCTCTTTCATATAAAGCAAAAGAGCAACGGTACTGATCCCATGTGGGCTGTAAAACTGTCTTCTGGGTCGAAGTGCTCCAAAATTTCATCCACTCCACCTCCAATCCGTGAAATAGACTTAGATGGTTGTAATACATCTTATAGAAGCTAGATATAATAAAATCAAAAACATGATTGTTTTTTTCTGAAAAGTGGGAAGTGAGATATTCTTCCCTTCAGACTCAAAGAAATAAAAACTGTGTAGACAATCTGTTATCATGCAGTTACTGTAACTCAATGTCTATTAATTTAATTTTTTAATTTTTTAATTGTAATTTATCTAATTACCTAGAGGGTTTGTTAAATCTAAATGACATGAAAGGAAACTTTAATTGGAGTATGCACGGCTTGGACTGATGGTGACACAGCAGTCAAATTATGGCAAACATTGGCTGTTGAGTCCTGATGGATGGAGGTAATGCCTGTTTGTTTGTGGAAAGCTCAGAGGCTCACTGCATCACCATCTGTGCCTCAGTGGGTAAAGCTTCGGGTTTAGTATCAATGCAAAGCCCAAAACTAATTATGAAACCTGCAAAAACTTATCTAGATAGCTATATTTCTTGTTTATGCCTACAATCTCTAATAGAGAGGAAAAAAGGAAAATGTGAGGAAATCTCTCAGAACTCTGTTGCTTTAAATGTAGTAGTTAAACAATAAAAAAGTGAAAAATCAAAAAATCAATTAATAAATTTGATATTTATTGTAATCCTACTGTAACATGTGTGACAACACAAATTACATTTATATATTAACTCTGCAGCAGTGAATCGCAGTTATGCTTTTGGAGTGTTTGAGTGAAAGCTCATGCTTGATTTATGACTGCTTTTAGACTCCCATCACAGCGAAAGATGGAGGAAGAAAAGCTGGGTTAAACACATTAATGTGCACAACAGAACACTCTGCTCCCCTTTAAGAGGAGATGTAGATGAATCCGGCCCTATCCAGTCTATTAAGGACGCCATGACACCTGCATTGTAACACCTGATGAGAGCCCTTATAGGCGCTCTCTTTTAATGGCGCACACAGTGCATATTCACTTCACTTTCATTCCACCTTCTTCTGCCTTTTGCTGCCCAGTGTCCTTCTCTGAGAAAACTAGCTTTTGTCCCTGCCTTCTGTGTTAACCCTTCACGTGCCAAACACAAAGAGAGAAAAGTGGGTCATGGGCAGATGTTGCTTTCCTCAGTTAGAAAAAGCCAAGATAGATTTTGTTCTTCTTCTTTTCTGTTTTTGCCTATATTGAGTGACTTTGCTGTAGGTGAAATAGGGTCAAAAATCAAAAGAAAACTGAGGGCAGAATGAGAGGGAAACAAAGTATTGATTTATGAGTTTGAAGCTGTGCTTTAGATCATTGGTTTGAAGTGTGAAAAGAAAATATGCCTTTAGGTTTTTAGTTTAAGAGCCTGAGCACCCCACAATCTCACATCAATTTATAATAAGGTTAATGAAACAGTATATCAATTAATAACAGTAATAAATATAGTAATGTTCCCTGCTTTCGAAGAATTACATTTCTGATCAGTGTTGACCAAAAACTCACTGTCATACATAGACTAACCCACTTTAAAAATGACAGGTTTCACATAGTTGTTTATTTACAAGAACATATTTGTTTATTGCGATGTCATAAAGTCTGAAAAACTGTCTCAGATGAGCACAGCCTCAATCATGTGTGATTCTCTTGAGGAAAATCGATGCGGTGCTGGACCCTGGTGGCCATTTCTAGTAACTGAAACACCTCAATGGATTGTGTCTTTGATATGAATTTATATAAGGGAAATACAATCAAATCTTTAAAAAAAAATCACGTTTACCTACATTTGCCTACATTTTCACACACTTGGTAACAGGGAGAAAAAACCCAAATTAAATTTATGTTTGAAAAAAGTGAAGCTTAGAGTCTTGTAATTACAGTTCACTTCTTAAAATAAAATCATCAACTTGTTTGACTTCTTAGAAACAACAGAGAAACAGAAACTGCTTATTCATCTGAAGCAGATATGCACACTGCCCTTGGTGTGACAGATAATCTTTCACCCTACATTGCAAAAAGCAGAAGTAGCTGACCAGATGGTTCTGCTCTCTGCCTAAAAGCCTGTCTTTATTTAATCTACCACCTCAAACAGTGTCCTGAAGTGACCTGCAAAAAAACTTGGTGATAGCTTTATCATAGTATTATTATTATTATCATTTTTATTATTGATATTATCATTATTTTTATGATATATTATTATTATTATTATCATTATTACCATTATTTTAGATTTAGATTTTGTTTTATATTCCATTCCCTTTTTCAGCCTTAACAGCTGAAACCTTTATCTCAAAAGTTCACTCCCATAATCTTTTTTTGACCAAGAGCACATTTTATCTGGCTTCTGCTTTCAGTCTTTGTAAATGCTCATAGCGGTTTGAATTTGTGAGCAGCTGTGGCTTTTCAACTTCCCAAAAACTTCTCATGTTTTTTTTTATAAAGCAAATGACCAACGTGAACATATGTTTAATTGCTGTGTTTTGTGTCCAGGTGCTCCTCCCCTTGGAAACCAGGAAGCTCCATTAACTACTTCCTGGGAGGGGCCTATAAAAGAGCTGGATGAACATTTGTCGGGGCTGTCATTTGGCCATCTGCCATGCCACACACCCTTGTGTTTGTTTTGTGTTTTAGTTAGCTTTATTGGTAATGTCTGTTGGTTAGGTTTGGTTATGGTTATTATTGTATGTAAGATTGGTCTGTAGGGGAGAGCTGCCATTTTGTTTCTGGTGGGTTGTTTTCTCCTGTTTTTAAGTTGAAGCTAAGGAGTTCAGTTGCAGGTTTGTAATCTTTTGTTTTCTTTTTAGTTAGGGGGTTTATGTTTATTATGTTGGCCTTGGTTCTCCCTGAAGTCTTGACCATCTGTGTTTTTACTTATAGACCCAATTACCCTCAATAAAATAGAGGTAATCACACTTCTGGCGTGTGTTCAGTTCTTCCCAATCCTTATGTTAGTCCCCTCCTTTCCTAGACCTGTGTTGGGGACGTAACAGTAATCCATCTGTTTTCACAAAACATATCTCCTGCACAGCTGTTGGTAATTGTGTTCACATGTGTTGCTCACCTCTCTTCTCAAAGAAGTTAAAAAATACCTGCTGTCCCTCACTTCATTTTCTTACCCTGTGTTTTCTCTCCCTTTTCTGTTATCTAGACTGCATTTTCTTCAGGAAATGCATGACTTTCTCCTCTGGTTGTCTGGCTGCATTCTGTGCCTACATCAGGTGAATCAACCATGCAGGTGAAGACTCAATCATTTTTCACAATTTTAGAGGGATGATATTGGTCTCAAAGAGCATTCATCATAATTGTTTGTGCAAATATCTCACTAAACTCTCACTGCCCCTTCATGTTGACAAAATGACTTTGATTATAAATGGGACACTATAGAATTTACTACACTGTAATGGATCTTTTTCGATGCCATTGTTTTAAAACCTGCTTGCTACAGTTTGTGACAAAAATGTTACTAAAATTCTCAAATTGCATGGGATTTTTTTTTTTTTTTTTTAACCTGTATTGTCCAGCATTGTTGCAAGCAGAATGATTGTCTGGCTGCTGTTTGTTGCCGGGCAAATTTACTCTATCAAGTAGGGATTTATACTGCTTGTATAAAGTCCCTCTTGAGGAGATGAACTTTATTAAAT